>OZ014534.1:109639506-109884229 GCA_963966105.1 Volucella zonaria
ATGCAAATGACGAGCAAAGAGGGTCCTAATCTTAGACTTCTTTCACATTTTGCGTCAATCAATGACTTAGTACTCATGGAGGCCTCTTCAGAAAGAAGTCAATGAAGCGACTTTTTTTTGTATTCCTAACCATCTCCAGAGAAGAGCCAAATTATATACGGGATCTTCATTGATGTTACAACATCTCCATTCTTTCATCAATCTCGACTTCGAGATCCGAGTATTCTTCGTCGTTGACATCATTAGAAAGACCTTGACCGGCTGACACAAGTGTTTCATCCTATCTTATGCCTTGTGTCTAGCTTTCTCGGACTTCGCTGCATACTCTATGACATATCGGCCATTTGCGAGCACTTTGGTGATGATGTATCTCGGTTGCAATATCCCAGACTCACTTGTGCAGCCAGCTTCATTCTCCACCAACACGAGTTCTCCTGACTGGTGCTTCTACGGCGGCGAATGTTTCGCGTCAGATCTCGCCTTAGTTCAATTTCATCGGTTTCCACCGTTGCAAATTCACCCATTCCAGCGGTAGTCTGCCGCCCAGGATACTCCCCAGTGTGTATGCGAATAGATGTTTGTGCGGACTTGCCTTTGTTGTGCAGTTTCGAGCATTGAACCGCTCAGTTTCCTGCCTTCTAAGGGGTATGCATGCATTTCAATGAAGTTAGGATGGGGCAGTTGCCTCTTTTGACCATTGGCTCTGGGTATCCTGACAGCGATTTTCACATTCAATCCCTCGGTCAGTAACAATTCTTCCTGGTGACCTAAAATGGCAGCCACTTCAGTTAGGATGCTGAGGACTGCCTTGCTGTTTGTGGTCTTGACGGCTCGCAGAATTGTGTGCTTAGTGAAATTATCGACTAAGGCGTTTACCCTTTACCTTTTGTGAAGGGACCAAGATGGTCGAGTGGAAGGGCGACACGTTCCACCGCCTTTCTTTGCGTAGCCACACTCCACGGAGGACTTGGTGAAGTTCCTGGTGAATCCTCGTGAAAGATGTCCAACATCATTATGGTAGCTTAAAAATTCTCCACCGAGGTGGACTACCCACCTCACGTATTTACTTATGTTGAGCGTTTTAATAAGGGCTCACAACTTCTGGTCCTGCAATTGCATAGTAGCCACCAACTCTTCGTGTTGGAAATAGGATCAGGGCAGACGCTTCCTCTATCTGACTTTCATATTCGTTGTCGACTTAGCGCAGCGATGTGCACACTCTTTTTCCCAATCTGCAGTTTAAGGCACCAGAGGCAATTGCGCCTTATTGCTGGTTTTGCAATTATGGTCTCAAAGTCCGTGACGACCTTGAAATAAATGTGTGCCAAGCAAGAACCCAATGAACCCATTGAGGATCTGCACTATTGCAAGAACTTCAAGTTCGTGTGAATGGTGCTTCTTCTCATCTGCCGACAGCTTGCGGCAGTAGAAAACCACCGGACGTAGATGACGTCTTCTTCGCCCCGTGCAGGAGGATTTCGACCAAACCGTAAGACGAAGGCATCAGTGTGCCTGGTCAAATAATGCAAGGACGTGTGGATTGTTTAGCTTATCCTTTAGCCTCTGCAATGCTCTTTCTTGCATTTCTGTCCACTCGAACGGAAGGTCTGTTAACAGAGCCGCCCAATGTAAATAGTCATTTATAGATTTGCGGAAGAATCTCGTGAGATTGAGAAACTGTCGGACCCCATGGGCAACTTTAGGCCTTGGAAAAGAAACTGTCTTCTGAATACTTGTCTAAAACCCTTCTCTGCTCACTCGATAGGCTAGAAGATCAATGTTAGCCTTCAGAAAAGTGCACTTACCCACTTTAAAGGTTAGCCCTGATCCGCCTAAAACCTCAAGAAATCTTTGGAACTGCTCAAACCCTCTTCGACTGATTTGCTGGCGATCACCATATCGTCAGGATGTACAAATAATTCTCCTCTTCGCAGGCGTGACTTATGACATTCATGGCCGGTTGGAGCTTTGCTAGGGCATTGGCTTCCCCAAACGGCATCTGAATAAAATCAAACATCCCATCGTCTGTTGCGAAAGCCGGGAATTTCTTCCTCCACACATATTTGGTTTTCCTTAATTACGGGCATAGGGAACTTCTTTTTCACTCACGTTGTTCAATGCCTGGTAGTCGATGCAAAGGCGATCGCTGCCATCCGAACAAGACTCCCGGATAACCCCCTGTTTCAGCATCTGGGTCACCATCTCGTTGACAATCTCTATTTTAGTGAATGCTAATTTATATGGCTGTGACACCACGAACTGGTGTCGTCGTCGTAAGTTCGATTGAACACTCTTCAAAGCCATACGCTCGTCCATCTTTTGTGTAAACCGGTCTCGATATGCATTGACAAGCTTCGCAAGCCTTTGTTTATCTCCTTTTCCCAGCTCCCTAATATCTATTGTAGATCCTCATTGCCTCTTGAGACAGCGGGACATACTTCAGCCACCGCTAAAACTCGACGTGCCCCCGTCATACAGTTTGTATTCGAGATGGATTTATATGATTTTGCCAGCTTCACCTGGGATTGATCCAAAGGTTTATGTCCAATTCACATCGGATGTGGTTGGCTTCCATCTGGGACAATCAGAACCACGCACCAAGCTGTGAGTTTGTCAACTCAGCAAATACCTGCCCGAGGATCTGCGACGTATTTGATCCGCTCGTCGTCCGCAATCGCACAACACATAGTGACACAATCACTTCCTGGGTTAATGAAAGCTTTGTCTTGGAATCCATTTACTGTGGCATCCTTGATGTACTCTGTTTGTTCTTCTCGCAAAAGAAGCTGCGTTGGTCCTGCTTGATGCCTAACAGCACCAGTGATTTAGACACGTCCAATACGGTTAGACCAGAAAACCTTTAAGATATTCCGTAGGCCCGTATTTTACACCTTCAAGTGCTCCACCCATACAACAGCACGGGCTCAACTTTTAAACGGAAGAGTCGTAGTTTGGTGTTTGGTGATTGCATTCCTGCGCCATATCATGGTCATCATTCGAAACTGAGACTTTGCTTTGCCAAGTCGGTTGACAATATCCTGTTGGGTTCCAACTTCGATAGCGACAATACTCCCAAGATATTGGAAACTCTCTACTCTCTCTACCGGTTGTCCAGGAATGCTAACTTGAGTTGATGAGTTAGTACCGAGGTTGATGATTTTCGTTTTGGCAGCGTTAATCTTCAAACCCACGACATTTGCCTCTCTCTCCACTCTTGCTGTCATTTGGTGCAAGTACACTATCCTTGGAGAGAGTCCAGATGTTTGAGTTGAGATGTAAGAGTCCAACGAATTCCTCCGTTTCCTATAGACAATGTTACATGAAGCACATCGCTAATAACCAATAAAAAAAAAAGTATCGGCGATAGAATGCAACCTTGACGTATCCCACTTTCGAGCTCGAATTCCTCTGATAACTTACCTCTATGCAGAACATGACATTTAGACCCATCATCTCCTGTGCTAAGCAAGCTAGATAAACTGCATGTTGACACTGTTGGACGCCTTCTCAAAATCAGCCAACAGCAGGTTGAGTGGTGACCGCACTGTTCAATAATGATCCGCAGGACGTTGATGTGATGGACACAGGAGGATCCAGAGCGGAAACCTGCTTATTTGGCATCGAGTGTAACTTCTAGATGTTCCTTTAGTCGCTCAAGAACTGCTTCATCTCATTTCCAGTTCCAGTATTCACACTCCATAAGACCAACTTTTTTGGGGAGCTTGACAATCATTGAGCGGTAGTTGAGTGGTAGCGATTTCACCTTTACTGGGAGTGGAGGTGCGAATTCGGGAGATTTTTGCTTCGGGCAGCCTGATTTGATACACGGTTAACGACCGTAGCAAAATGCTCTTTCAATTGCTTGAGCTGATCCTCATCCGAAACGGGTACGGAACCATTTAGGCCTTTCACAGGATGTTGGCTAGAGCAATTACCATCTGCCCGTTCTTTGCTGATTCTGTAAACAGTTCTGCTATCACACCTGCTCGCTGCTTTCTCTGTTTCTACGCCCAGGGCGTTAATATAGTTACGTTTACGCTACGTCGCACTTCTCTTCCTTCGATACATGGACTCTAGCTCGTTTCTCCCTACCGCTGGGATATCTACATTACGAGCTTCAAGTGGCTTACGTTCTTCAATCCGCTTCCAGGTGTCCTCGGTAAGCCACGTCCTATGTCTTGTCTGCCAGCTACCAACAAGACTTTCCGCTCCAGATGTGAAAACATTGTTCACAGCGTTCCAATATTCTTGGATGGTTGTCGGCAGTGAGCTGCTGATTGCTTGCGCTCCTAGCTTACTGAGGCATCTGTAGTCGGTCGGCATTCTGGTGATATCGCGGAGTCTTTGAACAGATTCAGTACGTAACACTGTACAATCATGACACGCCGGAATATGGGCGATAGGATCCTATCACTATGTGAGTGCCAGGAAATTAGGCCTGCGTGCTGTAGTAGTTAGGAGCAGAACCACTCTGGACTGAGTAGAGTAGCACCTTGTTACACGTTGGGGATCGGTACTCTCCCGCGTCGGATCGTCTTACTTCACTCACCCCCAATATGTCTAAGTTTTATCGAAGGAATTCTCGTTCCAATTGGAGGAATCTAGCATTTTGAGGTCTTTCGCTCTCTGAGCCGAGGATCGTCGTCCTCACATTCCAGAAATCATATGCCTCCGGGTACATTAGCCAAAAGTCGGCATCATTCAATCATTGCTTGTCCGAGGTGTAATATCGGTTTCCGTGGCGGGTATTTTTCGGTAACACAGGGTGCTGTCGGAGGTAAAGCAAGCACTACATCACGAACTTGATTGTTGCGCTACTGGCTCGAAACCAAGTTTTTGGATAATCAGTTGTTTCGGGAACAATCGTAATGCACCTCCCCAGCTTTCTGCTGTTGTAAAAAGACGCTCAGTGCGTGACGTGATGCTTTAAACCAGTTGTAGTCCATTGGTTCTATACAAAGCTTACGAAACCTATCCTGATAATGACTCGGTATTCTGGTGCAAGATCTTAGAAGAGGATCTCAAACTTCGTCAACTGATTCTGGGATCTACGAGTAAGACAACGCACATAGCTTCATTAGAGGCTGTGCTTAGCCTCATTCAGCTGGCTTTATACTTTAGCGGTCTGGTTGGCAAACAGTCTGCTAGGCTGTGGCAACGATAGATATGGTTACAACTCAACCCAAGTGCCTTCCTCCATACCTTTTCTTAGGGAGACTGCAGCAAATTTGTCGAAAACTGCCCTCAAAATTTCAAGGCTGCTCTTTGACAAGCGGTGCTCTATGGGAAGATGGAGCCAAGGTAACTGCAATACCAGCCAATATCAAATCCGCAGACCATTATATCTAATCGGACCCCAAGGTCTGCATTCCGCGAAAATCAAATCATGGAATGTAGGAACCTATTCAGCTGATGAGTTGGGAAGGAATGTTCCATTAAACACGGTCAATGGAGGCATCGAGGATGAGGACATCGATCTAGCACACAAATTTGATACATGCTCAAAAGCTGGGATCCTTTGGCCCACGCCCAGCAAGAAAGGATCCACTCTCTACTGAAACGAAACTTAGCAGCTGACATGCTCGAGTCGTCCCTGATATCATTACTAAGCACTTCGGCATCCATGCTGCTTGTTTCAGCGTGGCACCACATCGAATTCCGCAGAAACTACAGGAACGAGAACAAGATTGGGTCAACCCGTCATATGGCTTGTGGCTGTCCTGCCGAGCGGCTTATTGATTTTCTGCTGACCCTCTTATTTTGCTCGTGTTCTCCAAAGAACTTAGTTCAGTTCGTGAAGCGTTTGTCTCATGGCATCGCTCCTTCGCCGGTGTCGTAACTTTTATTTTCTTTTGACTCTAGATTGTTGGCCTTTTAGTGTTTTCCGGTTCAGCAGCCCGGTCAATTACATCACATCTCTGCCTTGACTAGCCACCATATTCAGTCTGTCAAACTTATCGAAGAATTACTCACAGGAATCCGTCCTGCCGATGGCTTAACTATGAATGCACGCTACCCCAGAATCGTTCCAACGGACAGGTTCAAACCGGGTTAGCCGAGAAATCTTTGCTTTGAACTGGAGTCAGAGTGAAAAGCCGAAACTTAATCTTGCCGGGCAACAATCTGAACCTAAAGAGACTTGGTCCTCAAATTTGAGTCACTGCCCAGTGCTTCCACGAAAAGTCTACCAGAGACAGAGCAAGCTATTAAGAAACGTTTTTAAAACGAAAATGACAGCTGTCAAGCGTTACCAATACTCAAACAGTTGTTGTACCTTATCGATGCAAAACATTCCTAAGTGGCATTCTTCACACGATCCCAACAGTAGTCTGATACAAGGCAAACTTCTCGGTGCGATAGTAACCCTCCATTCCTCCATTGCAAATGTCACGATGAGGTTCATTGAAAAAAAAAATGCAAGATTCCACCTATCATATAGTGGTTTGCCTTGACGATTACGATTGGCTTCTCCGTTATGGTGTCATTGTCATCTGGAAGTGAATTACAGATATCATATCCCCTTATCCACTAGTACCATGTCATCACAGCGTAAACCGCTATATCACTTGCCGGATATGCATTACCGTCGTCGTTGCAGCTTTTAATCCACTTCATCGAGGAGAAGATACTCGTATCATTATTATCAATCTTCGCCAGAATCCGTCGTCGTCGTCATCGTTGTAGTCATCGTTGTAGTCGTAGTCTGTTTGCTGTTTTTGCTGTTGAATGGAAGCTCTTCATATTCGCAGCTCATGCTCATTCAACAAAAGGCTTAGACATCTACATGCAGACATCTAGATACTCGTTAAGTACACCATCGCAGTCAGAGCCACAACCATGATAACCACAACCACAACCGCAACGGCAGCCACAGCCAGATCCAGAGCCACAGCCACAGCCACACAATCCCTTCTCATCAAGACTGATTGGATTTTAATCTTCAACAAATCGTGTCAAGAGACTACAATAATCCAGCACTGGTGTTGCTTCGACTACTTCCACTACTGCTGCTGCTGCTACTTCCTCTGCTGATCCCTTCCACCATTAGCTTTGCACGGATTAAGTTTCATTTCATTGCATTCACTTGGTGGTGCACGGAAGCTACTACAAAACGCTTCAGCTGTCTACTTGTACATCCACAGAGCACTCGGATTCGTAGCTCATGATAGAAATTTACTGTTCTGGTAGCCGAAGAAAGAGCAAAGGTATCTGGAGCACATTCTTTTGTCTTCAGATTCAAACGTCGAGTACAACTCCATAGTCCATACCCATTTCCGTTTCCCCACCTCTTCATGCGCATCCGACGCGTATCGCCGTGTAGAAATTATCTCATAGAGATCAAATGACAGAAATAGTGGCGCCATCCAGTTTGAAAGTTTGTTGCAACGTTCTGAACGCGCCCCTTCTTACTTGTGTCACTTTGTTGTTCTGTTTCCTTTCGGTTGTTGCTGATGTTTCTCTCTATGATGCATTGTTGTTTTGTTACTGTTCACATGCTGTCAAACAAAACGCCATTTGTTATTGTTATGCTTGGTGTGCATAATATTCTCCACCCTCCGCACAGATAGCGACATTCAGTCAGTCTTGTTGAGACGGGAGAGAATCGTGCGACATATGCTTGAATATGCACCGTGTGCACACGCTTAAGGAAATATAATACGCGCGTCCAACATTTGGATTTTTCTATGCGTACTGCTCACACACAGACATTTATTCTGTTTTGCTTTGCTGTTCTTGTTGTTTATATTCGTTGGCAGTTTTTTTTTTTTTTTTTTTGAATTTTTTCTGTCAGAGTTCTGTTCGTTTTGTGGTTTATGGTATGTTGAGCGTGTTGTTTCTACACCTTCTACTGTCACTCCTGGGCAAATGTATCCAGTTCCAGTTCCAGAGAGAGAGAGGGACGAGCTGTCAAATGAGGAGTTTCTAGAGACAAAACAAAGGTTTGGCTTGGACTTTGTGATTGTTTTATTCTGGGAAACGTCAAACGTCAGCAAGGTGGCAGATGTAAATCATGTTTCGCACTGGTTGCGTCCGGAATTGTAATCAGAAACGTATGTGGAATTCAATGCTCTCTCTCTCTACGTACATTCATATCTCTGAACGATAAGGCTGATGCGGAAGTATCTTGACAGGCATTTTAAACGAGTCTAGAGATGATGAATTGATTGCAAATGTGCAAACTAAAAAAAGGTGGAGACAGCATCATAAAAGTTGACTTCTGATGCGTGGAAGTGTTTATAGTTTCATGACGAGCTTTAACGACTTTTCTGTGCGTTGTAAGGATGGGGTTTTGTTTAAAGCATACGCAGCAGACGTTGAATTTCTTAAAGCAAAAGAGGGGCTTTCGTCACTTACAATAGCTTGACCGGGTCGAGGGAATATTGTTGGTCTCTTACAATATGCGTTTGCATCTTAACAGGGCCTTAAAAAACTCTTGAAGGACTTGTTCCTTAAACTATAGTTCATCACGTGATGCATACGTACAAGGTGGCGTAAAAGTTGTCACCCGCTGTTCTTTGGCTGTAATTTTTTTTCCATTAAGCCGAGAAAATGATATCGGCTAAGTGGCCGCCGTCAGAATTGATGACCATTCGGGCCCGAGTTCCATCAGTCTTGCCAGAGCTTCCGACGACAGATCTTCGCATTCTTGACGGATATTCTCTTTGAGGCTTGTTGACATAGACTCATGAATCAGGCGAACTTGCCGACCAGTGCAAATCGCTAAAACGAAAGATTAGCAACCCGGCAATGCAGCCCTCAGAATTTTGGTTGTGACAGTATGTGCCTTTGTTCCATCCTGTTGAAACCACATGTTCTCCAGTCCCAATTCATCCAATTGAGGTAGGAGAAAGTCATTGAGCATGGCTCTGTAGCGCTCGCCGTCCATAGTAGTCGTTTGGCTCGCGGTGTTTTCAACTTCAACCATCGATGCGATATCATCAGCAGAACTGCTGGTCCGGGGCCGGCCAGACCTGTATTGTCCCACACTCATCTAGGCGAGCGGCTAAACTTCGAAGCGTTTGCCGAGTTGGTGTCGGACGACCGGGTAATCTGCGACGAAATTCACGCTGCGCCAACACCACCTACGAACAAGGGAATCGTAGCAATTATTCCGCGTTCTTTAGGAGTATAGCGATTCATGTCTTGTTGATGTGTATTTTGTAGCTGTTTGCGTCACAGTAGAGTTGACATTTTCCGCCATTTGCAAAAATTATGGCATCTTCGAATAGGGTGATGACTTTTGCGCCACCTTGTACATATAGAGGGTGATTTGTTTGCTGTTTGGTTTTTCGGTGTTCTATTGTATTTTTGACAGCTCACGCGTGATTCGTGACATGTGTCAAAGTCAAGCATGCTCAGTTAGCATTGCCATTTCATCATGGAAAGACCTACACCCGAATAATGCTTACAAGTTATTGAATTTTATTATCAAAACTCGTGCTCTGTGAAAAATGTTTTTCGCGCATTTCGACCATTTCACGGGCGTCATAATCGACCTACTAGGCCCAAATTTCGTACTAATTTCACGCTATTAGACAGCAAGCATATGCGAAGAGCGCGTAAAGAGGAAAATATTGCTGCTGTATCCGCCAGTGTTAATGAAGACCGTGGTTTGTCCATTCGTTACTCGACGACGCGGAAGATTTTACGTCAGGATCGTGGCCTAAAACCTTACAAAATACAGCTCGTGCTGAACTGGAACTGAAGCCGAACAACCTGCTACAGCGTCGAATTTTCGGTGAGTGGGCCTTAAAAAAACTGAAGGAAGACCCGCTTTTTTATCGAAAAATTGTCCTCAGCGACGAAGCGAATTTCTGGTTGAATGAGTATATTTATCAACAAAACTGCCGTATTTGGTCCGATGAGCAACTTCAGGCAATACGAGTACCAGAGCTGCCAATTCACCCGGAAATAAGCACGGTTTGGTGCAGTTTATAGTCCCGCGGAATCATTGGGCCGTACTTTTTCAAAGATGACCGTGAGAACAACGTTACGATCAATGGTGCCCGCTATCGTTTAATGATTTCGAACTTGTTTTGCCCAAAATGCACGAGCTGAACGTGGTCGACATGTAGTTCCAGCAGGGCGGCGCTATATGCCACAGAGCACGCGAATCGATGGACCAATTGAGAAGTGAGTTCGATAAGCAGTTTATCTCTTGTTTTGGACCGGTGAATTGGTCGGCTAGGTCATGCGATTTGACGCCTTTAGACTATTTTTTATTTTTATAGTCGTCTATGCCTATAAAGCGGTGTCATTTGCAGCCTTGGAGGACACGTGTTATTAACGAGATACCAGCCAATATGGTCGAAAAAGCGATTCAAAATGGGACTCTCCGTATGGACCACTTTAAACGTAGTCGTGCTCAAAATTTACGTGAAATCTTTAAAAAGTAAATGGCAAGCATTGTTTTATCAACTCAAATTAAGATATTATACACTTTTGCAATTTTCCTGTGTTCCTTTTGACAACTAAGAACCAAACGCTTAAAAAATCATCCACTATTAGGCAGACGACCTTCTTCCTGGTAACTTTCCCTCTTCAGTTTTTTTTCGGGCCTAGGTTGCAAAGCAGTTATAAAAGCCTTACTACTGCTTTACGGTGTATTTTATTCATCAACAACCTCTTCCGACAGCGGAGATATATGATGCCCTTCCTGCTGATCTAGTGGATCTAAATGACTCTACAATTTGGTGTGGAACTGGGCCTTAGCTAACTTTCTTCTTCATTTCTAACAATCCTGCGCCATCCGTCTGCGCACACCAAGCTAATTGAAGTCGCTTTCCACTTGAGAGCACAACTTGGGGCGAGGTATTTCCTACCTTTCTGTCGGAAAGACCAAGGAACTAGTCCACTAGACTTTACCGTGTTGTCATCACTCACATAACAAGCATTCCAGGATGCGGTGTCACTGCCTAGCGCACTTAGATGCTAAGCAAAAGCATAATGCAGCATTTATGGCCCGACAAGGGACAGTAGAAAGCATACGTAAAAAACCCAACAGTCAATGGAAGCCTTAACCGAGGATGCAAACAATCTCAATGTTCGAGTCATGAGAAACTCTCCTCTGAGCCTTGTCTAGCATGCTCCCTTCGCGATTTGTAACCCAAACAGGATTCAGTAAGTTGAGACTCTCGACTGCGCTAAGCGAACTAACTTGGAAGTGGTATGTGGGCCCAACAAGAACTTAAGCGCAACTTAGTTGTCGCTATGGATGTAGATACTTTACTCTCTCCAACACACTGAAGTCGCACCATAGATCGGCTTTGGAGTCTTCCGTGAACACTCGATCACATTTCTTTCACACGGCATTTCCGTAAAATCAGAGTCAAAAAACAGTCGGCACGCAAGGTCATCAAAATTGCAGTGTCTAGAACAGAGCCAGGGTTGCTAGGGAAGACTTCCATGCAGCCGATATATGCATGGGATATCTGCAGTGACGTGTTTACTTGTTTACTAATATGTTGCACCAAACAACACCAACGCATAGGTAAAAATTTGGCCTCATGATAGCCGTGTAGATCGAAAGGAGCCTCCTCGGTGATAAGACGTAAGTTTTGCCAAAACCTTTTTTACACTCAAGTCTAAAGAAGTTTGCTATCCATGATGACACCCGAATACTTAGCTTCGCTGGAGACATTCTCGTAAGCAGACAACCTCAGTTTTGAGACGATTTACAGAGAGCTAATTTCTAGTCCAGTAATTGTCATTTACTTCTGAGGCTACTCGCGCTTTACAGCAGTCAGTCCCTAGGCATGATCAAACAGACAGTATAGGTGCTTACTTGCTTACATAAGGTGGCTCTGCAGTCCAGGGTGCACCTGGGTCTCAATCAAGAAGCGTCTCCAGCCAGATCGATTTTGGGCCAGCTGCCTCCAGTTTCGCACGCCATGTTGGCTGAGGTCTTCTTCCCATTACATACGCAACCTGAATTGCAGTCTTCCTCTGCTGCGGTGTCCATCGGGGACGGATTCGAAGACTTTTCGGACCGTAACATTGCTGTCCATTCGCTCTACATGACCCAGCCACCTCAGCGTTGCACCTTCACTATTCTTCTTAAGTCGATATAGTTCCTGTCTATGCACACGCGACCGAAAATCACCCGAAGAATTTTCCTCTCAAAGCAGCCAAGAGCGTCCCCATCCATATTTGTCTGTGACATAGGACAGGACTGGGATTATTAGGGTCTCAAGGGTTACTTTTGTTGTTTGAGAGATGGGTTCACTAGTCAATTGCCTTCTTAGCCCAAAGCAGGAGCGATTGGCAAGAGTTGTCCTTCGTTTAATCTCAGCGCTGGTGCCGGTATTAGCGGACCCTAGGTAGACAAAGTGCTTAACTACCTCAAAGTTATATCTGTCGAGAGTGATGATCAGTCCGGTGTTAGGTGTCCTACCTTGTTGACAGCATACTACGTACTTGGTCTTGCCTCGTTCATCATTAAGCACACGATGCTTTCTTCCGATTATGTTAATATCATCGGCGTATTTGAGTACTTGGACGGACAGCGCATTGTACATGACAGCGCATCGCCTTGTCTAAATCCTTTTTTGACATCAAAGGCCTCTGTGAATTCTCTACCAACCGACCTTGATGGAGCAGGGTGCATTCCCCATCATAATCCTGCACAAACGGACGAGCTTAGCAGGGATACCAAAACTAGACATTGCACTGTATAGCTTGTCTCATAGGTGTCATACGCGGCCTTAAAATCGGAGAATAGGTGGTGTGCATCGATTTGGAGCTCATGGGTCTTTCTCAAGATCTGCCGTAGTGTGAATATTTGGTCGATAGTGGCCTAAAGCCACGCTGATATGGAATAATCAGTTGTAGACGAACGGCTTCAGGCAGAGAGGATCTTGCAGGCGATGATTCCTCTGTGTTTGATGTAATTTAGAGGACCTCATGTATTGAGGATCGAACAAACAATGCTGAGGTTCCATTCCTCGGGAATACTTTTGTCCGACCGCATTTTACAGATGAGTTGGTCTATGCTCCTTATCAAGTCATCGCCTGCTGCTTTGAAGATCTCGGTAGTCAGGCCGTCTGTTCCAGCAGCTTTGTTGAACTTACGCTTAGATATGGCTATCTTCACTTCATCTAGGTCGGGTGGATATTCACTTCTACATCGACCAGTAGAACCGGTATTTGGTTCGTCATCGCCGTTATGCATCTACAGAAATGCTCTTTCCATATCCTCAGCATCTAGTGCGACTCTACTACTGTGTTTCCTTGTTCGTCTCTACAGGTTTCGGTTCGGGGTTTGTATCCGCGTCATGTCCTTTTTACGTTTTGGTAAGACTTCCGAATCTCATTCCTAGAGTAGCATCTTTCAATTTCCTCCACCGCGCCCTTCTCCTTTTCTGTTCGTAGAGCTCGTGAGTTGGTCTAGTTTTTCTATGCAGCGCCGCTTTGTATACCTCTTGCTTAGCAGCTGCATGTACTTGTTGGCACACATTGTCACACCAGGGGTTTCATTATGTTGGCCAAGTGAAACCCAGGACATCAGAGGCCGCTTTTTGGCAATGTTGTCACTAGTCTTCGATGCTTTACTCGATCTGAAAAGGATTTGGTGATCTCTCGCAATTGCAGCCGTCCGACGTCGAACTTCCTCACAGTATTAGCTCACCTTTACGATGTTCGGGATATCCGCAATCGTACCTTGGCTACAACAAGAAAAGTTCGACTACTCGAACTCTCGGGACGTTCGGAGATCCATAATACTGGAGGAGTGCCTTGTGTCGATCGCAATGTGGTCATAGCCTCTAGTTTTTAAAGTAAACGCTTGTCGTGAAGACTTAAGTTTACGGGATGCCCATACATCCATGAGAGCAAGGATTCGCCTTGCTATCGCTCTGACGACTTCCTGAGATACCAAAGCAAAACTTGTATTGGAGGCACAAGTTCCACCCTCAGTATGGGTCGAGGCCGATCTAAAACCTCTTACTGTTCTTCGGGTCACATCACCCAGTACTTATTCCAATTCTACATTGGGTCAAACAAACAGGAAAGAAACTTTGACGCTCCCACAAGGGGTCCTAACTCAACAAGTCAGGCCCGGGCCGAGATCCGGGTGGGCTCCTGACTCCCATGGTACCGTGATTTAAGTCTAGGCAGGGACTACCGGTGGTCCTGCCGTCAACAAGACCTATGACCGGCAACGTGTAACTGGTCAAATCGTAGCAACCTTCGGTGGCGTCATCTGAAAGTGTTTACGATAAGACCAGTAATATGCTCTGCCCCCGCTTGTTATTAGAAAACGTCAACGTCGACAAGGTCGAAGCCTTGATAATTGGGCGGGGGCCCAACGCAATGTGGTCAATCTGGTTAACGGTTCATTGATCAGGATTTTTCCTAGTGGCCTTGCGAATATCGTCGTGTACTTGCTGCGACGTTGTTCGACGTTACATTATCGGAAGTGGTGTTGTGCAGGCTATACCTTCCGACAATACTGCCAAAGATGCCTTCTCTTACTAGATTTGCATTAAAATCGCCGAGGACAATGTTAATGTCATAGTTAGGGCACTACTCGTAAGCCTTGTCCAAGACCTCGTAGAAGCTATCTTTGGTGTCGTCATCTTTCTCCTCTGTGGGGGCGTGTGCAGGCTAATGCTGGCAAATTGAGCCGTAATACCGGCTGATCGTTAACATACGGGAAACTCAACGCTTCTTGCCTAAATCTGCCTCTAACAGCGAATCTGCATCCAAATAGGCGCTGCTTTTGTCGCCGATAACAATCGCCGTAGTAGATGTCGCAGTTTTTCATCCTCTTTTGTCCGGCCCATCCCATTTCTCGAATGGCGGTAATATCTGCTCTGCAGCGGTCGAGGGCCTCACCTATTTCTTCAGCTAAACGTGACATATGTAGGGACCTAACATTCCACGTGCAGATCCGAGGGTCGTTGGCTTTGTTTCGTTTACTGGGGTTGTCAACAGTACTCGTATATCCGCCCGTATCCGAGGCTTATTGTTGCTTCGTAACTGGATTTTTTTTTCCATGGCCCGGCAGCTACACAACCCCCAACGCAGTTCCATTCTATATTCCCCTAGGACGAGGGACCGGTTAGACCGAAGCCAGTAACTGGGGATGTGAGCGCTGCCGTTGGTCAATTAAGGGCTCATCTGTGACCATCTCTTTCCTAAGACACTGATTTAGTCTCGGAAATCCTTACCGAGTAGCTCGGATAAGGTCTGATTTGTTTTATTCCAGGCTGCTCTTACTTCACTGTTGATTCCATCTGGGGAATTCATCCGCTGCCCGTCTATAGTGTCTCCATTTTTGTCTGCTGGTAAGTGTAGTTCGGATGGACATCGACCAGTACACGATGGTTACCACATGGATGTGTAGAGATAGTTGCACCACTGGTTGAGACATCTCAGCCGCCGCCCACCGCACCCAACCGCTGACATTTCCCAAAACTAAGATGCCGATAGTGTCTTTGTAAAATTAACGAGAAATGAGAATGTTAACTACTTTTGTCTGGCGACTAATGTCACATTAACAACAAAAAAAACACGATTTGACACAGATATCTGCTTTTGTCTGAACTTTCATCTCAGCACCACAGTCACATCGTTAGCGTGGATGTCCACTAATCATCTGCAATTTATTGCCTAAACAAATTTTAAGCTCCAAACTAATATCACTAATCCACACTACGAAATCGGGCATCCTGTTGTGAAACTCCACGTTTGGGTTTCATTATTTATGACCCGCATCTATCGCGTCATCTATACCCAGTAGACGACAAAAATCTGTTTGCTGCCATTGGTCATCACAAAAACAAAAACAAAAAACAAAAACAAAAACAAAAAACAAAAAAAAAAAAAATTATTAATCGCGACAAAGATAAATCGTCCCATCTCAGATACATTATGCATTTCCAGTCTAAACGAACCTGTTTAACAGCAGTCTCAAATCTCCAACTCTTATCACCATTCGCACGACGGCGACGACGCAGACACAAATTGAAAAGATTTTCAAATCGCCTTTAACACGACAAAAGACAACACGTAGGCGGCAATGACGCCCCTCTTTCACCTGTTTCCACGACTCAAGGGCATGCAAATTCAAATTCAAAATCCAAAATCTAAAATCCAAGTCCAAGTCCAAGTCCAGCTCCAGCTCCAGCTCCGAATTCGAATTTAAATTCGCCTCCGCGACGACGTTTTGCCAAATGTCATGCCTTTAATCTAAGCACGAGATAACAATCTGTAAAGCACCATAAATATTAATGGAGTCTTCGACATTTAAATACGGTACAGCGGCACAGCGGTACAGCGCTTAAGACGCACCATATTCACCCCATACACCAGCTGCGGATCTCAGATGGATCTCAGGTCGCCCCTCTAAACTCAGTTACGAGTCTAGAGAATTAATTCAGTTTATCAACGCTAGCCGCTGTGTCCCGTAATTATCATAATTCACCTTTGTTCACATTTCAATATCAATCCATTGGATTGGTCTGTCTTAATGAGCGAAACTAATTAATCTATTTGGTGGTGGGTCAGATATAGATATAGATACAGATACCCAAACCTGTTAAAAAGATGCTTACACTTTCGATGGCATGGAGACCATCTACCCGTCAAGCATCGACTATCGATTGTCCACTATCGACCATATTGGCCACCTGTGTTTGCCAGAGTGTTGCATTTCCATGGAGGGGTTCTCATGAATAAAGATACACAGATACGCATAGTCATTTAGGTTACCATTTGAATGGACCTCTTAATAGAGACAACACAAAAGATGTCTTTATTGGACTGGTGCATAGCATAGCAACAACTGACAGTCGCCCTTTTCATTTACAGAATTCATTGCGCCCACCCAGAGCCCACTAGAAAGCCTCACAATGGCTAGACAATGCCAGTGCCCACAGTAAAGTTCGATTCTTTATGACACCCCGACCTGACCGTGCGGCACGTTTGGTATTCAAAATCCAAAAAGGGTGTAGAGGAATCGATTTTCAATTTGGTGAAACTGCAAAATAACCGTCGACACATTAATTAAAAATTTATGACAGCTTTGGGCCGGGCCGGGCCGCACAAGTACCGAGTACGTGTACCACAAAGTGTGTTTGTTTGTTCCGCGCCTTCAGCTTTGAGTCGACCGAGGTTATCCGATTGTTGGAGGTTTTCATCTGAACGGAACAGGTTGACCAATCAGGTGTTCGGCTTGAGTGGAAATCTCTGAAAAGCATGGTGACCACTAGATGACAGCTACTCGTGAGCAGGTGCGTCAAGTAGCCGTGACCACTTGAAAAAGTCAATAATGGTAAACTATTAGGACGATAGGTAAAGCAACGTTTGAAGTTCGCGTCAAGTACCAGTATTAGCTCTCTGTGGCCCCTGGGAACTGCATGCCATTATATGCGAGCTAAAATTGCAAATGCAAAGCAGGACTTGGATAAAGGAGCAACAGGCGAACTCTGTCTGCATACAACCTCCTGACTTGGTGACCTCCTCTTCTAGGGCTACTCTGACATATTCAAAACCAAGGTATGAAAGGGGCTTCAGAACCAGCTGTCAGGGTATCTGAAGTACAGAATTCAAATTAGATCAACGGCATCACTCATAATCTCGTACGGGGTTGCTGACACTTTTGTCCAAGGGTGCTGCAAAGGGCCTTTACCTGCAGGTTACTCGTCAGGTCAACTCCTCAGCATAAGACTACGAAACAACCGATAGCCTCGGATACGAGTGATGCCACTGTTGACGACCCATGCTACTCGGAAACGGCAAACTATTTTCGGTACTGCACGTGGAATGTTAAATCCTTTATCGGACCTCACTAACTCGCGGAGACCTTAGACTGCTATGAAGCAGATAAAACGGCCATCGGAGAAGTGCAAATGGAAGGACGTCACCGGCGAGATAAACAAAAAATTTGTCGTTAGAGGCAGACTTAGTTAAGAAGTCCTGAGTTTCAGTGAACGATCTCATCGTGACAATCCGAATCGAGAATCTGTATCACCATGAGCTCCATCAATAAAGGTGTCATCCAAATGTTCTGAGGATGATCTTCGTAGCCACAGTTGGTGCGCTGTTCGAGAAAGGCGCTCCGAAGATATAGCCTCAGAGAGTCCATCTGATGAATTGGTAACGGCATACTTCTCCTTCTGAGTAGCTTTAATGCTGTACTTTAACCGCCGAAGTTAATGGTGATATTCTTTGCAGGATTCGTTTGTCAAGCAGGGGGCGATGGATGAAGACCAACTTTCCGTGCATTGCCCTAGTTTGCGCATAGGGATTTGGGGGAAGCTTTCAATCGTTGACCGAGAACCGTAGAACTTAGCCCTAGATCTATGAGGGATCTTATTCCCGTCATAAACCTACAGCCTAAGGTTAGGTTAGGTTAAACAGGGATATGATGGATATGCCATCACACAGACACCAGGCACCAAAACGGGCGCATCGTGATCCCTGTGGAAACAGTTGAATTTATCTTGGCAAAAACCTAAACAATCGCCCTGGTGAAGCATCCAATTTTCCCTGCAAAAGCCAAGGAGTCCTTTGATGTTCATGCCGTCTATTTCCTCTAGGTTTTCGAAGAAGTATTCCCCTAAAAAATTTCATCGACTACGCGATATTACCTCGCATTCACACAGTATGCGTGTTATGTCCTCAACAGCTTGCAAATATTCGTATCTGACAATTTGAGTCTCTTTTCGTGTTTCCGCAGGAGACAGTGTCCTGTCTGGATTCCTATTAGTGTCCTAAGGTTATCCCTGTTTAATTTTATTAACCTCCTAGATCTTTTGCCGTCAAAAAGTGGCCAGAGAGCCTTGGATACCCCGTGTCCTTCAAGACTTGACCACCTTAGGTTGGCAGTCTTTGTGATGTTTTCCTCGATAGTGTCTCTCACTATGCAAAGGGGTGGTTTGATGTTGGCAACCTCACTATTGTCGAGTAGCCCTCCTTTTCTCGCAAGCTCGGCCGCTTGTTCGTTTCTAGCACAGTCTTACCCGGTTCTGACTGCATAGTGCCTTGGGGACTGTGCGACAGCCCCTGACTGTACCAGAATTGATGTTGCTCAATTCGATTGCTTTGAGTGCGACCTGGCTATCGATGTAGATTGCGATATCTCTTTCAGATACCGATCTCATCTGCATTAACTCAGCCGCCTTGAGGACTGCCATACCATCTGATTGGAAGACACTGCTTGCGTCCGGTAGTCTTATAGACACTCTTAGTTCTGGGTTCTCTAAGAAGATACCAGCACCAGTTCCTTCGTCTGTTTTCAAGCCATCTGCGAAAATTGCAATTGCATTTTGGCCTGATTAGTGCATTTTTTTCCCAGTCCTCCCTCTCCGGATATATTTTATCATACGGAATGTCGAAGTCGACCTGCAGCCTAAATTTTTGGCCAAATCTCACCTCACGCCGATGCCAGATGAAGTTCACTTAATTCAAGTTTTGAAAGGCCACCAGCTTTCCGAATTTCTCGTGCAAGGCAGCATCCCATGGCGCGTTCGTAGAGGCACTTTATTAATCAGCACTCTGCAAGTTGCCATTTGCCATTGGTGATATTCTATTAAGATTTGACGCGTCGAGAAACACTTTGGCTCGTTTTGGAGAACTTTTTAGAGCCATCGCGCAATGGGTCTGCTCCCTTTTTTTGACGCAGCCAGCTACGGGCACTGACATACTCTCTCCCGTCTGGACCAGAGTTTTGAGTTTCACACGGTGTGTTTGGGTGGGTCCTTCTGGGTTTTTTCGAAGTGTTGGCGGTAAATTTAAGTTTTACTCAGTTTGGACATTCAGGTGCCGCAGTCTAGGCGGTCTGGGATGCGAAGTCAGGACTAAATAGCCCTGAGTTGCTTAGTCAATTCGGTATTCGTCAAGTGGGTTTGTGCCGGATTGTTGCCAGCTCACCCGCATGTATACGGCCCTGATAGACAGGATCGAGCAGACTGTGATAACGTCATTAGGGATGAGGTTGAGTATGCTTTCAATGTAAGCGGTCTTATGAGTGCCTGTCGTATCGGTGACACCGGCCGATCTTTGTGTTTTAATGTGAAATTTTGTTTCAACGCATCGCTATTGAAAAGGTGGTCAATCTGCACAGAGAACTCCTTTCTCTCCTCCTACAGACCCATTGCACTTACGTCTCTTCTTTAAAAAGGTCATGGAAACGCTGATAAACCGTCAGCTCATGAAATATTTCGAAACATGATGAGTTCCCAATGACCGGCAACAGGTTCACTGGTGATTTGATGGCATGTCTCACCGAAAAGTGGAACCAAAGCGTACATCAATCTGGCGAAAGTAAGACAGTTGCACTTGATATTTCTAAGGCATTTGACAGAGCTTGGCATCAGGCTCTTTTGTCGAAAAAGCGTGCTTTTGGGATCGATGACTGTCTTCTTCAATGGATTAGAAATTACCTTTCGGAACGTTCAATTGTCTTGGACGGTTTCAAGTCTGATATTCACAAAATAAATGCTGGTGTGCCCCAGGGCTCCGTTCTGTCTCCGGCACTCTTTTTTTAATTTTCATCAACGATCACTTGTCTGCTACTTCTAATCCAATATATTCCTTTGCTGACGACAGTAATCTCTGCTTTTCATATTCATTTCCGGACTCACGTCCCTGCTCTTTGGCTGTAGAACAGGATCGCCAGCGTATGTTAAGCTCATAACCATTGGGAACTATCAACAAAGTGGAATTTAATGCTTCCAAAACACAATGCTGTCTGCTGTCGCTAAAGCGAAATTTAAACATCCAGTCATTATCCATGAATGGCACTTGCAGCGTCGAAACTGATAAGCTTTCCATTCTCGGCATGACAACTTACGTTGGAATTACCACATAATTCGGTGGCGTCAAAAATGCCGCGAAATGTCTAGGTTTCCTGAAAAGATGTAAGAAATACTTCACCCCCTCTGATCTGGCCTCAATATATGTATAAGGCATTCATCCGGCCAAAAATTGGAATACAATGCCGACATCTAGTCAGGTGCACCGAAGACCTTCTTGCACTTGCTAGATAGGATCCAAAACCCTACGATAAAACTCTTAGATGATGCTAATATTAATTAGATAATAACAGCGATGTAATGTCTCGTATCTCACTCTGTTTCATCGCTATCTCCAACCACCAGTAGCATTCCGCCCCTTTAATTTTTTAACCGTAACACCCGTCTCGCTATGAACGCTCATCAGTATACCCTCAAGCCCACTTTCGTTCGCACGTACTCTTAAATATCGTGTTTCATTCCTAAGCCGTACAACTCGCTTATGGAATGCCCTGCCAAGCTCTTTATTCCCTAGTCATTATAACCTTCAAACATTTAAAACCAACGTTCACCGGTACCTCTCTTCCTATCCTCCCTTGTACACAACTTCTAGATACGAGTAAATCTCGTTAGTCTAGAAATCCGCTCGAAATCTAGACTCGCGAAACTAAGCTATTTTTTTTAACTGGGCCCTCAGCCAGGCGCAGATGAAACCTTGATATAGGATGGGGGCAGAAGGTGGAGTCATTACCTCTTAATTTTGGGGGACCAGCGTTGAGGTTCTGGCCCTACTTAAGCCTCTACATGCTGTCCAATCGTTTTAAAGGCCATCATGACTTTTGTGATGTACTCTCTATGCAAAGTAACATTGACTTTTCTGCTCTATTGCAGCTTATCTTATGATTGCAATAGGTTGTCCCTCTGTCAATCCCCATCGAACAAATTTTGGATGCCATAAGTCCACTGCAGTCCATTCCACTCCATTCAAATTATCTTTTATTACGAGAAGTCAAGATTCGAAACAGAATAACCCAACTGCAGTGCCATCAGAAATAATTTACATGTGAGCTCCCACAAGGCTGTACCTTTCGGCCACTACTTTTTCTATTAAAATAAATTTTACAGTTCTCCCGACTCCAGTAGGCAAATTCGGGAATCGATTACCAAACTTTCACATGACATCAGTGGCAGAGTGTTCAGTCTGTCGGCGCATAAACAAAATCATGTCGCCTGGCATCGACTAAACGCCACTTAAACTGTTTGATTATGCATTTACGACATTTTTTTTTTGTTTTGCTTTCATTTCATTTGTCATTACCATAAATTGACAAAAGCATTTCGATGGGCCAGAGATCTTATGTGCCTTAAATCGTTTTATTTGGACATCGGCCGCGTTAATATTTACTCTGTCGCACCACCAGAAGACTACAGCGGATTAATAATAAAATAAAATCGCGACAATCCGGTGGAATGGCCGAGTGGCGGCGCTGATGGTATTTATCTTTTAAATTAATTCGCCTGATGGTTGAATAGATTTACACTAGCGAATCAATTTATTTTTTTTACGACTGATGTATAGAATTTTTTATTTTTTCTTAAATATTGGAGAAATGTTCATTTGAATTCTTTGGTTGAGTGGTTTGATTTTTAAGTTAACATAATTAAAAAACCAACGGCACAGGAGCCAAAGAATATATTTCTGTGTGCTCGTATAACGAAAAGAAAAAAATTAAGCGCCATCTATGGGTGTTTTGGGATTCAGCAGTCGTACTTTAAAGTGAGTCGAACATCAATTTCGGTTATTTATCGTAACGAAATTTGTTGAAGAATAAATTTGGCCGGCGCGGAATAAGTCTACAAAAGGGACGGCCGGAGAATTGATGAGCTTTCGATGCTAATTGTTTTGATTAAATTTATTTATGTAAAATTTGCCGGGCCACCCTGTTTGAAGACTCTGTTTGAAGTTATAAAACGTAGACTTTTGTGGCTTTTAAATGGTCTGTCATTAGGTGAGCCAACAAAGGTAAATCTATAATTGATTTTCTGTTAAGTGCTTTATAAGAGGTGGCAGACTAAATTAAGGGACATGTGGATCTTGGAATGGCATCTGGTGTTGGAAGGGCGATTGATTAGTTCCAGTTGGTTGGTGTCTGTTGTGTTGAAAATATTTGTTTAAAAATTCACATAAATTTTGTTCTTTGTAAAAGCTGGCAGCACTGTTTCTACATATTGTAGATTTGACAGTTGAAAGTTGGTTTGTGGTTAGAATGTTTTGTAATTTTACGATGAATAGATTAACGCCAGAACAACGCGTGTAAATTGTGCAAACTTATTTTGAAAACCATGGTTCGGTTCGCGAAACTTATCGTGCGCTACGTCCATTTTACGGTCGACATAATCGTCCATCTGAGCATGTTATTCGGAACACGATAATCGTGTTCGCACCAAGTACACTCGCTAATGGATAATATGCATTCCCAAAGACAGTGCGAACCGAAGAAGTTATTTCCGTTGTGCAGCGCAGTGTTGAGAAGAATCCATCGTGCACAGCAATTGGAGCTTTGTCCAACCACTTTGTGGAAGATTTTACGGAAAGATCTTGGCTTTAAAGCTTGTAAGATCCAGTTTGTGCGAGAGTTGAAACCGCGTGAAATTCATCGAGATCCGTCATCGTGCCTTCGCTGCAACGAATTGGTGGCCCATTATACTAAAGTGAGTCCTGTTTGCGTCAATCTCAATGTCAGTGATCAATGTGATCAATATGATTCCCCCAGGTGATATGTTATCTTCAGATACAGTGTCATGGAAGCTGTATCTTTGAAATGATGTCATATGTGGATTACTTATGCTTTGCTACGCGAATTGAATGCGCATATAACAAGGCGTACGCATTGGGCATATTCACCGGCAGTAGGATGCTTTCGAAAACGCAACTTTTGTCGCAACTAGGAATCTGTTTGCGGATGTTAACTGGTAAAAATATCTCACGGCGGTCAGTGTTCGAGCGCTGAGCGGCAGTTTATATTCACTGCTGGTCGACTCACAGCATAACGCTTCCAAAAATTCTTACGTCTACGCTCAAGCGTCGGCTGCCTGTGATTCATATGAACGGCGTCAGCATTAGATGTGTGACTGAGGTCAAGTATCTAGGCATAACGTTGGCTGAGCGTGTGAAATTCATGGCCTAATCAGGTATGGATGAGGGAACGTATGGGCTATAGGCCAGGAAAGACGCATTCTGTGATCTGACTGGGGGCTTAATATGCGTTCTGTCCGTATCATATACGATGGGCTTTTTCTTGCTCGTGCAACATATGGAGCGTCGGTATGGTAAGACAGGATTACGACTATGGATGGCTGCCGTCGGATTTCGGCTTGCCAAAGAGACGCCTTGCTTGAATATCTACCTGTGTGCCACACTGTCTCCACAGAGGCAATGCAAGTACTGTTGGGGTGCCGCTTGCTTTCAAGATCAGAAAAAGTCTCCCATTAATTGACCATGATTGGGTTTGCCCGACAGAAGCGGATGGCCTATTCTTGCGGGTGTTTCCTGAATGGAGTTGTACCCTCAGCCTGTGCTTTTTGTTGACCGGGCATGGCTCTCTTAAAGAATTTTTGCAAAAGAGATGGCTTAGTGTGATTGTGAGCTGTTCATGTGGAGCTACCTATGAGGACAGGCTGCATGTCCTATGTGAGTGCCCCAATTACCCAGATGTTAGGGACTTGCAGGCTATGGACATAACCTTTGATGGTGAGACCTAAGATGTCAGTGGAATTTTCACTGAAACCGTACGATTCGAAAGAACCCATAGTTTTGCAAGAGAATTATTTAGTAGAAGACGCAGTTGGCATTTAGCGGGTGGAATGTAATAAGTTGAGCAAATTTTAGTACCAAAGGTTGCTGCACGGTTGCGAAGCTCGACCGGAAGCTATATTCTGGTACCACCTTGGAACTTCTACTCCAGCGTAACCTAGGAGTAAGCCTCCTTGTGGAAGTATCGAAGTGGTTATTGGTTTACACCCAAAATCGCGGTAAGAGTAGACCGAATGGAGCTTGGACATCTCATGGTTTAGCATATGTTGTAGCGTACTACGACTTGTGCTCAACCATTTGATTACTATGCAACTGATTGGCCTAGTCGATCTGGAGTTTCTTTGCAACCGGGTGCTAAGACCCACAGAATGGCGGTGGTATTAGATAGACCTCGACCCTTCATCAATGGGGAAGTTCGTGCCTTACACATCTGGTACTAGTGGTAGTACATGTACTCGTGCGAATACGCACCGTGGGCTTAAGCCTTCACGGCAGGTACCTACGTAAAACACTAGTGACATCTACACTTAGGCATATACAGATAATGGGCATGATGCAGTACTCTCTGGATCGACGATACTCGATGTGATCGACGATTAGTCCTGACGCTGACGATTTCAAGCGGATCCTGATGGTAATGGACTATATTGTGAAGAATAGGTGAATGGACGAAATATTTTGGCAGTTCCGAGCCCTCTCATCACTTCTAAGCTGTTTCGGAGATGCAATAGTTCCTTGAGGAGGGCAATCGGACGCCTGAATTAACTTGACCACTAATTCTTGTTCGAGGATCGCTGGAGCTGAGATCGCAGCTGAACTTGCAAGGCCAGGCTCAAAGAAACGTTTCTCTAGAAATGAACTTGCATTGGGACTACCTACGTCCTCATTGACTGTTGGGTTTCTTCGGATAACTATGGGGATGATTTTTCCCCGAAAGCCACTAAAAAATCCCTGGTTTGGTGAAGAATGCGTCGATAAACACATGCAGCTGAACAAGGTGTGTATAAAGCGGGGCTGCACTGAGGCACGATAACTGCTCGTGAGCTCTACGTTTAGAAGAAACGGGCCGAACCTACGGCTTCTCCGGCAGAAGGAAAAAGGTACGAGAGGCCGAGGAATAACGTACAGAAGTGTTACCAAGAGGTAAAAACAACGTGGCTCCGGCCTGTGGAGACTTCGAATCTAACCCAGCCAGATAACCGAGCAGAGTTAGACCTCATCTTTGGTGGCTGGCACGCACAAGTAGAAGCTAACCTCAACCAACTTGGAGTGCGCAACTGGAGGCAGTTCGCTAAAGACAGGGCTTACTGAAGAGGTTTGTCAGTTGAGGCCCAGGTTTAGCTCGAGCTGTATCATCACCAAAATAAGTAAGTAAGGCTATAGAGCAGGTACAATTTTGAGAGCCTTTGCGGTTCAAATGCCCAATGACCACTGTCTTATGGATACGCTTTCTGGTGTTATGACACCACAACTCTAGTTTCGATGAAATGGCTCTAGCAAGATTCAGGGAAGGCATGTTGTCCAGTTATTACGGATGGCTATAGTCCCAGTCGTGGGGCCGGAATTCTTGTTATCAGTTTCGGCTCATATTCGTTCATAAATTTGCTAATCAATCACTCGTCAGCTACGAGTATATTAAAATATTCTTGAAATGACTTGCCGAAACGAAGTGCTTGTAAGATGAGAATCTATTGTCTAACAATTCGCCAATCGTAAAGTTCTCATCAGTCACATCCAGCCAACAATAAGCCAATAATGATGGTCGACAAGCGATACCCGTTGGAAACTTGACGTGATCCGAAAGAAACTCTGGGATTTAAGTGCCTTTGGACCAGAATCGGCAACGTTCTCTTTTGCTCAGGACTACAAGATTCCTTTGCCAAGGTACAATGCATTAGGAATGGTTCAGAATTGGTAAAGGTGCCAAAAGTGATGGTCGTTATCCTCCTATTATGAGCAGGAGTAAGTAAGTAAGAGTCTTACCAAAGTCAAAGACATAAGTGACTTTAAAAAGTATCTTGCGATCAGTTTAAGGTTAGACACCGTATTCCTATGTACTCGTACAACGTCTGATGGAACATGCAACATAGAGTGAAGGATGTAGATCTCTCTAGACCTCAACATAAAAACCCGGCAATTGGTATTTTTCTTGTCAAATTCAAAGTGTTCCATAGTCAATAGGCTTCTTTAGATAGTCCCAACCTTACTAATGTTCGCCTAGCTCTATTAAGGAATTCAAGTCCCCTTTTCTCATTTACAGCGGAATGCGAGTAATTTGCCGGTTCTTTCAATGGATGGATTTTATCAAAACCTTCCTGGACTTTGTTCGGGGTCATATCCAACCGAACTTTCCTAGGAGTCTATTGAGAAAATCTTTACAAATTCTAAGCCGTTCACCTAAACTTGTCCGATTGTGAAACAGGCCTCTGCTCTGAAGGGAAAGACTGTGAAAATTTGCGTGAATCCATCGTGGTTGACTAAGTTTATATGTACTGCCATGCACTTTGTAGGCTAAGATAGCTCACGCCTCCCCTAGTCGTCTCCTACTCGTCTTGATCCTGTCTAGATACACCATATTCCTGTCGAAATCATTCAGAAGAAGGTTCGAAAATTTTGGGGATTTCCTGTGATAGCAAGCGTCGGGTTGGATCTCAATTAGGAGCTCAGCTACCAAAAGCTGGTCCATTGAATCATTAAAGCAGTGACGAGGTTGCATACCCGCTGATGAACTATTTCTTTTGCTACAAATACGAGTACAAGCTGCAAAAAGAGTTTCGACGACAGTCGACAACCTTGTGGGACCCCATCACTTGCAAAATTCCATCCCGAATGCCCTTCTTTTTGTCCTCTTTAAAAGTTCATTGCCCCTTCCTCTCAGATTCTCATCGAAAACTGATGAAGATGTCGTCCCTTCTAGCCCAACCTCGATTCGCATTTGTCCTTCCATTCTAATAAAACCAAAGAGCACTTATATCCGTGGTCACTGCTACAGGAACCCCTCCAAAAACATTTGAAACAAATTCAATTCCTAACGAACGATAGAGGGCGGAGGGAAAAAAGTTGATTGAAACCGTTTCCAATCTGAACAAAGCTGCTTCCTCTCTTCCTGTTTTGTTCTCTTAGTTATGGTGTTTTGTCGGGATTTTCAACCATCACCATCCCCATCAGCATCAGCATCACCACAACGATGAGTCAACACGTTTTCTGTGTCATTTCTCGTTTGTGGTCCATTCTCGGGAAAACAATAAAAATGCATTAGTCCAGGACACTATCGACCAGACGAAAGGCTCAGAGCAACCATCCGCAACACCACATTATTTTGACCTTATGTCCATTTTAATTATTCAATTCCATGAGCCTGGAGATTCATCGTTCCGTTGTTGGTCTTCTGCTCCGCCCCGCCCCCCCTCGTGGGATTTTATCGCGTCCGGTTGAATTTTTTATTTCTCAACGCGGGAACCTACGGATACGTACAAAACAACAACAAACGATTGCTTTTCTAAAGGCGAGGCAGAAACACTGATGAAGATGGAGAGATGAAGCAATGGAATGCAAAAGAGGAAATAAAATTCCCCAACCACTTGGAAGTTACAAGAGTTCATGTGTACCGAACGTCGCTGGTTAGGAGGTTCTGTAAGTTCGGATACCAGTACGAATTCTGGAATTCTCCATTTCGTATGGAGGACGGCAGGTACGTGTCCACAGCAAAGGTAGAGATACTCCAAGTCATAGTCCTACTCGTAGTCGTACGTGTTTTTGGATAACCGTGTGGGGAGAGTTATAATCCTCCGGACAAGATACAGAAGGAAATACCGACGAAGAACCAGTATTTGTGCCTTGTTCCAGTCGCATCAGGATTAATATCTTCTTCCTCGTACTTGGTGTCCCTCTGCCCTTGTTCCCGTTCTATTTTTGTATTTCTTTCGCGTTTACGTACGGGGATGCCTTTATTTCCAATTTCATTCTCCATCTCCCGATGGCTTTGGGTTTGTTTTTTTTTTTTTTTTTATGGCTCATCGCTATAGGGATACCGTGCCATACACATTCCCACGCTACTAAAACCTTGGACGAAACACATACTCGTACAATGTTTACCATGCTCCTAGCCCATTGGCTTTTCCCTGCCTGTTAGTGCTAACTCCTGTTTGGCTTTTTTGCATTCCTTTAGTCACCATTGAGTGAGGATAGTCCTCCACGACAAAGGAAAAGCAAAGAAAAAAAAAACCGAGATGAGCTCTGGGATGGACATAAAAAAGGGAGAAGTCTTCCTTCAATACCACACCCGTCGCCATTGGGGGGAGGGAGTTGTTGCCAGCGGCGGGTCTGGTGAAAGGACTTACTTCGTACTGTCCTGCCCAGTCCATGTGACCTCTCTTGTTTCGAATGGAGAACCGTGTGCTGCCGAAGGGAAGGTTTTTCAATAAATTTTCGAGCTTTACACAGTAAAGGAGTTTATTATGTGCATTCTGGGTACTTGGATACGCTGTATCCCCTCGCCATCGCCCTCCTCAATTCCATCCATTCAGTGCCACGAAGATTGGTCTGGGGTGTTCATCCTTGCAGACGATGATGGTATTAGGTGTCAGGACTTTTATTTGAATTCAATTTGAAATAATGACTAAGAGAGCGCCGGTAGGGGTTGCCTGTGGTAGTCGGAATCGCAGTGGTTGTAGCTCTGGTGGTTGCCCTTTATCCTTGAGGAATGATGGCAATGACGAGATGACGATGCTAATTCAAAAGAACAAAATCTACTTGGCGTTGTAAACTGCATGTAAACTCAATGATGAGAAAATCCTTCTAGTCTTTAATTTATTTTTTTTTCCACCATCAGAATATCTTTTGAAAGGGAACCACTAATTGAAAGCATCCTTGAACGGTGGAAGGAGGGAAAAAAATGAAAAATATCGCAAATAAGCGAAAAAAATAAAAGGGCACACAGCCTTCAAGTAGGACAAGGGCAAACGTGAACCCAAAAAAAGAAAGCAAATCTTCGTATTGCCTTCTTTTTTTAAAGTGTACATCTTGAGATTGTTGAAAAGTGGAGAGATATTCTAAAAAGGGATTCAAAGGATCAGAACTGTTCAAGGGTGTATTTAAAGTTTTTTCTCTAAATAATAGAAAACCGAGGAGTTCAGGATACATACGAATACGAGTACGCCGAAACGTTCTTGCAGCAAGGATTTCAACTAACTTGAATGAGCTGTGCGCTCCCAGGAAGACCATATTTCTTGGAGGATACTATGCTAAGGAAACTGTTATTCCTGAAGCAGGTTGGATGACATTACATTTGGTAATAGATTTTCCTAACTTTTTACTCCAGGACATGGGGGGGGGGGATGAAAAAGAAAGGAAAATGCTTCTCCTAATTCTTCTTGGGAACTGTGTGTCGGAAGGCTTTCTACTTTTTTCTTTTTTTTTTTTCTTTTTGGAAACCACAATTCAGTGGCGGCATCCTACTATCGGATGCTTCTTTTAAGAAAGGACTCCATCCCTGCCGAGGAGGGAGGAAGATAAATGAGTTATTGTTGCGGTTATGAGAATAACAAGTTTTGCTGGCGAAATTGGCTCTCCGCCTGCCTGTTTGCCTCGTCGTGTCTGTCTTTTTGGGGGAACTTCTTCATTCTTCCAAATTGTAGAGAAAAGGATTTTTGGAACGACAGGCGAAATGATGTGCATTCACAGCATTGCTGGAGCCATTGCATGGTGCATTGGGTGCAGCCTTGTGATTCGGTTTGTCCTCTTGAAGTTATGATTACAAAGGCTTTGATGTTTTGTTTTTTTTTTTTTTTTGTTGATTCATTATAAGGGATCCGGATGTGTCCTTAATGGTCTTCATTTACTACAGCCTCAAGGTTTGTATAGATACGAGAACTTTAATCTTAGCTGAATGGATTGCAGCGAGTTGTTGAAAAGAGCAACGAACTTGGTCGTCAACTTCTGCAATTTGCTGTCTTGTAGTTTTTTTTTTTTTTGAGTTGAATGTTCCCCAGGATGAATTAGAAGACTTTCCACGACTGAGCGTTAGTGCTTATTCGCTCAAAACATCCCAGCAATCCTAGATTATGAACTCTGAGGCTTTAACTAGATCAATGCTGCTCTATAGGCCATACAATCCATTGATGTACAGTCTCCTTCGAATTTATCTTTTATAAACGAGGACCCATATAACTAGAAGAACTTCTCTTTCGAAGCAACTGAGGGTATCTTATTTTTTATATAAAAGAACGGCGATTGGCAAGAGCAATTGCACTCCTTCTATGCTCCTTTTATTGTACTAGGATTCCTTAGTCTTTCGCAGAAACACGAGTAAGCGCCTTTAGTACTAGCACCCTGAAAGAAAGTGCTCCACAATGTTGTCATAGTTAGGCCAGGTATGCCGCTCTTAAGTGTTTAGCAAGAATGTAGTACCTCGTTACAGCTCCAGTAATCAGTTTACAGTCTTTCCTACAGAGGGACAGCCAGAAAATCGCTGACCTCTTAGAAACGTCGGGAAGTAGTCGTTTAGTTTGTCGGCACTAGGAGAGTCATGGCATCTGCAGTTATGCTTATATGAAACCGAACTGTCAGTGGAGCTCTAACCGCAGGCAGTCCTAACTCAGATTTCAGTCTTGAAAAATTCTCCTCTGAGCGTTGCCTAACAAGTTCATCATCGTTTCCATTTCTCGCAATACCATTGTGACATAGGACCTAAATAAGACTCAGTGAATTTAGCCTCACGACTGCGTTCTCGCACTTACTTGGATATGGTGAGAGAATCCAGCAGGGCCTTAACCACAACTTAGCTGTCACTAGAGGCAAAAATCTATCGAAACACTGATTCTTCACAATATAGTTCGTCAAGATTGTGTATATCTCCGCTAGGAAAGCTTGACTTACTTAAGGCGGCGCTACAGTCCGGGGTGGACCTGGACCTCAACCAACAAGCGTGTCCAGCCAGCTGCCTCCAAGTTTGCACGCTAAGTTGGTTGAGGTCTCCTTCCATTTACGTGAGCCACCTAAGTCGCAATCTTCCTCTACTGCGCTGTCCCTCGGGGATAGAATCGATGGTTGTTCGAAGCGGAGCATTGGTGTCCATCCGCTCCACATGACACAGTCTCCTTAGTCGTTAAACCTCACTCTTGCTAAGTCGATGTCATAGTACAGCCCGTACATTTCGTCGTTTTATCTCCTCCTCCAGTCACCGTTTATGCAGACGGGACTCAACATCATTCGACGAATTTTCCTCTCAAAGCAGCCAAGAACACCTTCATCCATTTTTGATAGAGTCCATGCCTTTGCGCCGTAGGACAATACTGGGATTATTAGGGTATATAGGGTCACTTTTGTTGTTTGAGAGATGGCTTTGCTAATCAAATGCCTTTTTAGCCGAAAGAAGGAGCGATTGGCAAGATCTCAGCGCTGGTGTCGTTGTCTGAATTGACAGCGGATAGTCCTTAACTACCTCAAAGTTAGGTATGTCTGTCGAGGATTACGTTCTGTCCGATACGTCGGTATTGGGTGCCCTTTCAACCGCATATACTTGGTCTTGTACTGTTGACTGTTAAACTCATCTCAAGCTGCTTCCTTCCGTTTATCTCAATATCATCGGCGTATGCGAGTAATTGAACGGACTTTTGAAAGATTGTGACTCTGGTGTTGGAGCTTTAGTTTTGCACTATTCTTTCAAGAATTTTTAACCAACTTTGATGGAGGAGCATGCATTCTCAATCGAGGACGAGTGCTGTGGTACGATTTGGAGTTCATGGGTTTTTTCCAAGATCGGCAGTAGTGTGAATATTTGGCTGATGCTGAACTTTCCTGGCCTAACGCCACACTGATACGGGCCAATCAGGTTGTTGAAGAACGGCTTCAGGCGTTTACACAATACGGCAGATAGGATCTTGTAGGCGATGTTAATAAAACTGATGCCTCTGTATTCGATGCAGTTCAGCGCGTCTCCTTTCTTAAGGATCGGACAAACAATGAGGAGGTTTCATTCATCGGGCACACATACGAGTATGCCCTTTACCACGTCATGGCAATCCGCTTTGAAAAGCTAGGCAGTCAGGCCATCAGCTCCAGCAGCTTTTTTGAACTTAAGCTTAGATATGTCGATGCAATGTTTGATAACTCGGTCCAATACGTGCTGCGTTATTCCGGCAAAAGCTTGTCGAGTGTTGGGCTCGAGCTCGTCCAAAGTGGTTGACTTGTGAGCGTAGACTAAGCACTCAACGTAGCCCCAGAAAAAATAATCGAGTGGTGACAAATCGCAAGATCCCGGCGGCCAATTGATGTATGCCAAATTTCGCCTTCACCACTTCAAGCGTTGCGTCGCTTGTGGGAAAAATAGCTCGGATATACCGATGTTGTCGAGCTCTGACCACAGAAAGTCGGTTAACATCGCTCTAAATCTGAAACCATTGACGGTAACAGTGTCTCCTTCCTCATTTCGACAGAAATAAGGTAAGATGATGCCGCCATGCCATAAACCGCACCAAACAGTCAATCTTTGTGGATGCATTAATGCTTGGCCAAACACTTGTTGATTGTGTTCCCTCCAATAATGGCAATTTGGCTTGTTGACATAGCCGCTGGGCCAAAAATGGGCCTCGTCCGAGAAAATGATTCTTTGGCCAAAATCCGGATCTGCGGAGAAACATTTCCAGCGTCCAATTGTCGAACTCATGGCGTTGTCTATGGTCGTCCGACTTCAATTCTTGCGTCCGCACATTCTTATACGGATGTAGGCCCCAATCCAACCACAAAATAAGACAGGTTGACCCTCTGGCGATGCCCAATTCAGCTGATCGGCACTGGATAGACATTTCTGGGCCTTCTTCGATACTGGCTGCTGTCATTGCTATCTGGTCAGCCTTTACAATATACAGTCTACAGAAACACTCTTTCCAAATCTTCACCATCGGCTGTACAGGCTTCGGTTCGGGGTTTGTGTCCGTGGTATGTGTTTTTTGCCTTGCGGTAAAACTGCAGAAACTGCATTCCTGGAGTAGCATCTCTCAATTAATTCGATCGGGTACTCGTCCTGAGAAGCCAGTATTCATCTCTCCTCTTCTGCCCATAGAGCTCTTGAACAGCTCTAGTCCTTTTATGCAACGCCGCTTTATATGTGTCGTACTTAGCTGCATGTGTTTGCCCGCACTCGTCGTCAAACCAGGGGTTGCGTTGTGGTGGCCAACTGAAGCCCACTGGTGTTCGATACTTGATGCTGGCGGCATAGGACCTCAATCGGACAGGGATTTGGCGATCTCTTGCAATTGTAGCCATCCGACGTTAAATTTCCTCACAGGATTATGTCTTCATACGTTCAAGAGCTTCCAGACTTTCATAAGTTTTCTGGGAATTCTTTGTTTTCTTTTTTTTGCTTTAAGGCCTGGAGAAGTATCCACTTCAACGACTTTCCTCTTATCACACTGCTATGCCGCATTGTACATCAACGTGTTTTCTCACAACTTCCTGCCATCCTTTACCCGACAGCCTGTTTAGTGCCTTCAGTGTATTACTCCTCCCTTTTGCTTATAGTCGTAGCTTCTTGAGAAGCTATGGGTATCATTTTGATCTTTCAAATTTCACTGATATCCTGTGATCTGCGTCAGTTGTGTGACCTCCAAATACCGATATCATTGCACAGCTTGTGTACGTACCCTTCTTGCTTTTACTTAAAAATAGCCTACAGCATCTGATGGATACTTAAGATTCCGTGGTTCCGCGGGCGGTTTTTGGTAATGTGCTCCCACTCTCTTCAGCTTTTCCCTAATTACCGTGAATAAGGTTAGGTTGGGTAAAACAGGGGTACAATGGATAAGCCATCGCATAGGCGCCAAACCGGGCCCCTTCGCGATCCCTGTGGAGCCAGTTGAGTTTTTCTTCAAATGGCAAAAACCTAAACAATCGCCCTGGTGAAACATTCCTGCCAAAGGCAAGAAGGCCTATGAAGTTCGTGCCGTCTAGCTCCCCAAAGTTTTCGAAGAAGTATTTCCCTAAAAAATTATTTCAACTACACGATATTGCCAGGCATTCACACAGTATGTGTGTTATATCCTCAACAGCTTGCAGATCACCGCAGAATCTGTAAATATCCGTATCCTGCATGTTTCTGCAGGAGACAGTGTCCTGTCTGGATTCCTATTAGTGTCCTAAGCTTATCTCTGTTTAATTTTATTAACCTCCTAGATCTTTTGCCGTCAAAAAGTGGGCAGAGAGCCTTGGATACCCCGTGTCCTTCAAGACTTGACCACCTTAGGTTGGCAGTCTTTGTGATTTTTTTCTTGGATAGTGCCCCTTACTATGCAAAGGGGTGGTTTGATGTTGGCAACCTCACTATTGTTGATTAGCCCTCTTTTTCTTGCAAGCTCATCCGCTTGTTCATTTCCTTTGATACCGCTGTGTCATCCGGTTCTGACTGCACAGTGCCTTGAGCAGTGAATAAACTTCTCGTGGATACTCCTGCGTCATAAGCTCATGTGTCTCTTCCCAGTCTGCTCTTCATTCCATTTCAATTATCTCATGCAGTCCCTCGTTAGAAGTGTGATTAGGCGAGAAATTCTTTTGGATACAATTTAGCACTTTATGTCAGCATATTGCATGTATATTCAACATAGGGCCGAAACAGCTTTTGCTTGGTCAAACACAGTCTTTGCAAATCCGGTCGGTTTTATATTGTTCAGTCCTGCTTTCCTATCTATCGATTGGTAACGCTAACATTTAAAGAAAATGCTGGCCCTAGGCTAAAGTCTTCAGTCTTCATTATCCTTTCTATAAATACGAGTAAGCTAATTTCGTAAGAGTTTGCATCTAGATGTTTAAGTTTAGATATCTCAACTATTGTATACAACTTCTACATCTTCTACATCCTCTCCTTGGTATAATCGTAGGCTCCGCTCTCTACGAAACAAAAGAAACAAGTTATGGGCGCTATTCCCTCGTACGCACTCTTCTTCCGACTATCTAGGTACGAGTACATGCCTTCATTTCATTGAATTCTACAACTCTCTCTATCAACGCTACTTGAATAGTGCGCTAATCAATCTTTTAAATGGCTCCAAGTTCTTCTTTTAATTTTTCAAATGCCAACAACTCCTTCCTACCAGATCCCTCTTACTTCAATGATCTACCAAATTCCTCCGTTGGTCCCTTTTTTCACTCAAAATTTCGATCCAACAATTGAAGAAAAGTTACTAAAATTTAAAGATGCCTTTTGAAAAGGAATTCGTGTCTTTTCTTCTCGCAGCCTTAGGAAATGGCAAAGAAATCGATGTTATCGCAGCCGATTTCACTAAGCGTTTGATAAGCTATCTCATCAACTGCTCCTCTTCAAATTGTCTGTTCTCGCGTTTGAACCTCTTCTATTAAAATGGACTTCTACTTACCTAGTAAACTGATATTATAGTATTTGATTCTGTTGATTTCCTGGCCTCATATGGAGTTCCACAAGGCAGTCATCTTGGTCCTCTTCTCTTTATTCTTACTATTAACGATCTTGAGAGGGTCATTAAACACTCCTCCCTCTCCCTTTATGCTGGCGACACAAAATGACTCATGGCTCTGCCCTTCTTCAAGAAGACCTTGATCGGTTTGCCTCAAAAAATGTCTAGAACTGAATATAGCCAAATGCCAATCTATGTATAACCTTCTCACGAAATTGCAAACCATCTCTTCCTTGACTTTATTTTCTCGATGGTCAACCGATTCCCCTGGTTCAATCTTTTCAAGACCTTGCCATATTTTTCGACAGGGAGCTTAATTTCCTTTCGCACATCGATAAGAAAGTCCTTAAAGCCAACTCATCACTTGGCTTTATTAAACGGTGGTCCAAGAAATCTTCCACCCCGTACTGAACCAGATCTCTCTATGTTACCTTTGTTCGGCCCCTGCTAGTGTATGCCAGTCAAGCTTGGTCTTCCTTTCACCGAGCTCATGTTTGCCGAATCGAGGGCATTCAACGTCGTTTCGTCCAATTTGCTCTCCGTGGTCTGCCTTTAATCTTACCTCCCTATCAGGACCTTCTCAATATGAATTCATTACAAGAACGCAGGAATATTGCTGACATTCTTTTCAATCGACTGCGCATCTCTTTTCAACTCTATTTCCTTCAATACCAACCCACGTTTTCATCGTCTCTTCTATCTACTCGTACAGATCTTATGGCTCCAACGAACCAATCTCCCTTATGTTCCGAAAGGTCAATTCAAAGTTCTGCGTTTTTGATTTCAACGTAAGCACTCCTCGTCTCAAACAAGATCTCCTCCATCATTCCCTTGGTTCCTAGCTCCTAAGTCTTTCTGCTAGTTTTTGGTCCTAGTTTCTGTGAACTTACACAGAACTTGGTGGGCCGAGCAAAGCACCTGATTGCGTAACCTCTACGATCACGGTTCAACGAGCTTTATTTCCTTAGCCTAATCACTGCATTCACATTATCCACAGCGAAATTGTGATCATATTTGTTGAATGTTCGTACGACTATCAGCATGCTAACCTTCCTGTCATTCAGAGAGCTTTGACAGCTGTCAAACTATTCATCGGTTCTTCAGAATTTCGTCACTTTTTATCTCTGAAGTCGACCTCTACTGACCACTTAACTTGTTTCCATCACTTTTGATCGAACTGAAGTGACAACGCCAAACTGATTGTCATGCTGACAGAACCTCTCTCGTCTTTGTGGCATTCAAAGAAAATACCTTCCCTCGGAAACCTCCCACACTGTAGAGTCTTCCATGCGATTCATGTTGTCTCCCCGAAGCACCTCCATCCTATTACATCGACCAATCGATTTATTCTCATTAAGAGTACACAAGTCGTTTTTAATAAGAATTTTCCATCATTAAAACTGTTTCCATCTTCACTTGGAATAGGAATAAAAGGAGATCTCAACCCCAATTGTGGTGACTGACGTCGTGATTCTGACGTCGTCGACGGTCGTGTTGCCTTAATGCCCTTGAGCTGCATAGAAACGAGAAATGACATGAGTGGCATGGAGTTTAAGTTTCACCTTTTCCATGATGTTCATCGTTGTCATCGTCACCATTCTCAGACTTCTGGCCGGTTTCATAGCGCGCCCACACTTCCAACTCGCAATCGGTATTCACGTGGCTCTTGCCTTCAATTATTTTCGCCCGTCACATGAGAAGGATGTATCAGATTGTCTCCTAGATTTTATCACAAACCAACAGCACACGCACTTTCGCCCATCCGTATGAAGAGATAAATATTCAATTAGACGCCACCGGTGGTGGATATTCTGAATTACGTTGAACTCTTTTTTGAAGCACACTGGATTCTGTAGCCCAGAAATACCCGTACAACAGCCCTAGCTCGCCCTCGGAATCCAACCTACACTCTCCTGCCTTCTATGCGAATCTAGATTTAGTACTCGCAGCAGTCTATTTCTGTCAGGGCGTACGGGTATCCACCATCTACTCGTACGTTATATCCACTACCCAGCATCCACAGCCACATTCACATCCACATCGACATCCATATCCACTATTCAAATTCACGCCCGAACGAACCCTTTAGATTCCAGCCACCTCCATGGGTTTTACTCGTACTGCGGCAATTAATAAACACCCGTTCGGAGGGAGACGCGTAATTTGTCTCCAAGGTGTCACCCGGTAGACGCACACACATGTCGTAATGCCGCGCACTGACCTATAAACCTTTTCCAGAAAACACCTTTTCGAAGTTTAGGAGCTGGTAATAGAAGGCGTAGCGATTTGTTTTCGAAACAGGTGAACAGAGTCAGTTGGCCCAACCGCACGGATCCCCACACGAAATATGCAAATTAGCTTGGGAAAGACAGTGGAACCCTGGACTTCCAGCTGCGCTCGCGCCATCGGATATTACTTGAAAAATTGTCACCTTCTGTGCGGGAGTTGGGGGAGCCGTTTTGCTGTTGTTGTTGTTGTTGTTTTTGTGGACTTTCTGTGCGGTCGAAGTCTCTAATTAATGGCCATGTGGCGGAGGTAAGAAGCGGATTTCGTAAGAATCGAATTAGCACATAGTTTTGAGGTTTCTGTATTTTTTTTTTTTTTTTTTTTATTATTTGACAGATGTGAATGGATGAGTGGCCTGAGGTACAAGTAGTTATGTAGCTGCTGCCGTTAAGTCTGGCTAACGGTAACAGGTGATATTTGTCACGGATTGCGATTTAGACACGAGGTGACATCAACTCGTTTGGTAGTCGAAATTGAATCGGTTTCGTTGGATTCGCTTGGATTCGCTTGGATGTTGGACTAGGTGGTCCGTACCGTAAGCCCCCTGGGGCGTTTGGGTTCAAACATTAATCTTTCTCACCACCAGACGGTGTCTAGTTTCAGTGAAGTTTCCAGCATCCGGAAATGAAAGTGTGTAATGAGTAGTTAAGAAGTTGGAAAGGTAAATCGTATACCTGCTGGGGAGTGACCGAAATGTCAATTACAGAGTTGCATGGAACCGAAAGTCGGGCAATTTGTTAATGGCAGCAAGGTTTACCCCTTGATTCCTAGGACCCTCAGGGAGTTCATTTAAAAGTGAGCGACCTCTTGCTCGATTATCCGAAATCCACTCCAGGTCTCCAATTTATCCCAGGGTTTCTCAATTTCGTCTCAACTGAAGACATTTGGATTGTTTGGCTTTTGGCTTCTACGAAGATGCCATCGAGGTCCATTGCCGTGTTCTTCTAAAGCGCAATCGCTAAGTGCCTACTCCATCTCCTAATCTGATTTTGATCTGATATCAGCGAGGAAGCCAGAGACCGTAAAGGTTTTTCCCGATTTTTGTTTGGAGACACGTGCTCTGGTAGTTTTTTTGTTGTCGCACCAATTCGCTGCACCTTTGGCCAGTCTAAATCAATATGCTTAGGCCTGCCGCTCTACCATTTTTAAATTTTCTTCCATGCAGTGCTGGTCTTTAAGCTCAGATTTCTCTCCGATACATTTCCAGGTGTAAACTGAAAGCCATGTTTTTTTTGTTGGTCGGATCGGAAAGATACATGTCCGCACACCATGAGGGCGACAGTCCGAGGCTCCTACGCACTTAACATCGTCCCGCGTCGCCGCAAACAAACATCGTCCCGCGGAGCCACCGTAAAGCATAACTTCTTGGGGGAGGAGGGTATCCCTTGGCTTGAAATCATTGGCTTGTGAGTCGATTGTTAGTCAAGTTCTCGTATTGGGCCATGTTGTTGGCTTATTAAGCCGACGACGATCTCCTGGATATCTGTTCTACGTGGCATGTATTCTGGAAAGGGAAAGGAAAGTTGTGGGCCTGTATATGTGTCGCGTATCTGCGACTTTTATTCTAAACATCAATTGTGCTTATTTTACCTCCAAGTGGTAAGCATTGGATACTGGTCGATGTCCATCCGGACTCGACTTGCCAAACTTATAAGCGCGAGTGCTGAGCAGTACACAAAAATAGCAGCACTATAAACGGCACAGCAGCTGAATTTCCCAGTTGGAATCAACGGCGAGGTAAAATCCCGGGGTAAAACAAGTGAGACCTTGTCCGGGATCTGGAGCTCAGGACGGTAAGGATTTCAGGAGTCTACGTCAGGGTCTTGGAAAAGAGATGGTGGCCGATGAGCCCTTAATAGACCAACGGCAGCGCTCACATCCCCGAACAGGTTACTGGCTTCGATCTAGCCGACCCTATCGTTCTAGGCGCATCTACATACAATGGAACTGGCTCTCCAAGTTGGGGGTTGTACCGCCGGGGTAGCAGGACAGCCATGGACAAATAAGCCAAGTTACGAAGCAGCAAAAAACCTTGGGTATGGACGGACCTACTGCTGACAGCCCCTGCAAAGGAAACAAGGACAACGAACTTCGGGTCTGCATGTGGAATGCTAGGTCCCTTAATAGGGCAGGTGCAGCCGAACAACTAGCGGAGACCCTAGACTCCTGCAAAGCAGATATTACCACCATCTGAGAAATGCGACGGGCCGGACAAAAGACGATGAAAAACTGCGACATCTACTGCGGCAATAGTTATCGACGTAGGTAATAAGTCTTGAGTTTCTGGCATGTGAGTGAGCGCCTCGTAACAATCCCTATTAAGGCAAAATTTGCCAACAATAGCCTTATATGCGTGCTCGCCCCCACAGAGGAGGAAGATGATAGCTTCTACGAGCTCTTGGACAAGACCTACAAGCAGTGCCCTAGCTGTGACATTAAAATTGTCCTCAGCGAAAACAAAAAATCGAATAGAGGGCATCGTTGGTAGCAATATCGCAAAGTATAGCCGCACGACACCATCTCCGGTAACGGATTCAGGCTAATTGACTTTGCGTCGGGTCGAAACATCGTCGTAGCTAGCACGCAGTTCACATATCTCGATATTCACAAGGGAACTTGGAGAACTCCAGATTAGTCAACCGCCAACCAGATTGACCAAGGCACTCTTCCAGTATCATGGATGTCCGGACGTTCCGAGGGGTCAACATCGACTCGGATCATTAACTTGTTGTAGCCATGTTACGGTTGCGGATATCCCAAGATTGCTAAGGCCAGCTAATACTGTTTAGAAGTTCGACGTCGGACGGCTGCAGTCGCAAGATGATCGCCAAATTCTTTTCCGATCGAGTCTCCTTTAAGTGGTCATACGACACCACTATCAAGTATTGGAGACCAGTGGCAATATTGCCAAAAAGCAAAAGTGGCGGCAAGAGCATGCAGCCAAGCAAGATGCATACGAAATGGCGCTGCATAGAAGGACTAAAGCTGTTCACGGGCTCTATGAGCAGAAGAGGGGAGGCGAATACCGGATTCTCAAGAGGAAGCAGACAGAGCACGAGAAGCGCGCGGTCGACGAAATTGAGGAATGAAATTCGGAAGTTTTACCGAAAGAAATCCGCTGTCAGGCAGAGTGAACCTTTAAACCAGGACGATATATCCCAACAATTACGTCCACCCGACCTGAATAAAGTGAAGATAGCCATATCTAAGCTTAAGGCCAACAAATCTGCTGGAGCGGACGACCTGACTGCCGTGCTCTTCAAAGCGGCATGCGATGACTTGGTAAGGAGCATACTCGTACACCAACTCATCTGTAATGGTCGGACGAAAGTATGCCCGATGAATGAAACCTCAGCATTGTTTGTCTGATCCTCAAGAAATGGGACCCTCTGAACTGCATCAAATACAGAGGCATCAGTCTTCTTAACATCGCCTACAAGATCCGATATGCCATATTGTGTGAACGCTCGAAGCCGTTCTTCACCAGCCTGATTGGTCCATATCAGTGTGGCGTTAGGCCAAGAAAGTCCAGCATCGGCCAAATATTCACACTACGACCGATCTTGGAAAAAAACCCATGAACTCCAAACCGATACACACCACCTATTCATCGATTTTAAGGCCGCGTATGACACCTACAAAGACAAGCTATACAGAGCAATGTCTAGATTTGGTATCCCTGCTAAGCTCGCCCGTTTTTTTGTGCAGGATGACGATGGGGACTGCACCCTGTAATGAGTCATCCATGATGCAGGAGTAGATGGCAGTGGCACCCTCGTGGCTGCTCGGCTCTAGCTCGTCGGATGGATTTGGTTCTTGCCACTACCCCGTGCATCTCAACTCGGCTTACCTTTTTGTTTCGTTCCGTAAGACAGGAGAAGTAAACCGTCCAAGTATTTGCTGATGGTTGCCATCAGATGTCCGTATATCGGTCGTCATTTTCGTCAGTGTAATGTTATGTCTCTTCAAAAAGTCTAGCGCCCCTTTCCCCAAACAGGTTATGGATGCACCACTGTCTAGCAGACCGAGGACATCCTCTCTCGCGATATTTACTTGTTTCGAGTATTCTCTTTAGTCGTCGTCTTTTTATTGCACACTTTTCCCTTTGCCTTTGTATTTTTTTATATTTTCAAGTATTCTCCACAGGCACTGTAGCTTCTTCTCCAAAAATACGCTTCCTCGCTTCGTTGTATTCCACTATCCGTCTTCAGTTGAGGATAGGTCCGAGCTGTAGGAATCGTTGGGTCAAACTGCAGGATGCTTACTGGCTGGGTTTGTCGGGGTTCGCCGGGATTATGGTCGAATGACCCCCGGCATTCCCGCCGATCTGCAGGTATCCCTGACACTTAGTGCAGTGGAAATTAATGTTCCCTTGTCCACAACTGAAGCAAGCCAACGTATGGAATCCGGAAGGACAGGCCTGCGGACTCGTCAAACTTATCGTCGGCTCAGTTTTGTAGACGTTCGTTCTTTCTGTTCTTGGTCGGTCAAGTTTAGTATAAGTATTGGATCTGCTTGTCCGTTGACTTTGTAGAGCCGCTATCTCTCTGTCGTCATTGTAAGAAAAATCTTGCGGAGGTTCGTGTAAAGTTGCTCTTCTGTGAGTATGTAGTTCGTCGATTTCCGTCACATGACGTTTGTATCGTTGGTCGCTAGTTGATAAGTACCTTTCTGCTCTTCTACACTCATCGCGCAGGTTTTGTATACTCTGTATGGAGCAACCGAAGATAAGTGTAGCGGCTCGGTCTTTAATGTTACGTCGCAGTATGTCTACCAGGTCCAGTTCGTGCGGTCGGTTGGTCATATGTATCGTCATCGACCGCAAGTCGGCTTAAAAGTCGTCGAATGTCTCATGAGGCATCCATGATGGACCTAAGAATTTCGTGATCCCGTCGTCTGTCTCTAAATTGTTTGATCCGCTCAGCTTTAAGATCTAGATATTCCCAGTACCATCTTTCAGCTGGGCCTGAAACTAGGTGATGGAACTGGGCTATCAGCTGGTCAGAAGACACCCCATTCTTCCTCTACAGAGTTTCAATGCGGAATATAAAACTCTCTATCGGCATCGTCTTGGACGTGCCGTCAAATTTGATCCCCCACTTATGGAAGGAAGTGCTCATCCTGGACCCTATCTATCGCTGGCAATCGAGCATTTCGTCGTTCACTGTGAGCGTAAGTTCTGCTGTGGCATAGAGGCGATTCGGGTGCGTCTTGTCGTGCCCTAGTATTGTTTAAGCGTCTGTTAGTCGTCGTCATGTTACCCTTGGAAGATGAGGCAACTGAAAGCTCGAGACAGCTTATCTTTTCGCTCATGATTGCTCTTTTCGAACGTTGCCATCATTGCGGTCATTCTATCGTCGAGCTTCAATATTACGTTGCTTTCGACTCCCTCCATCTTCCGTGGGTGCGCGTCTTGTGGTTCGTATGTCCTTTGACTGTCCTCTTTTTGTTTCTGTCCACGTAGGTTGTAGTCTTCGTTTTGATTCACTGTTCTGCGTCTCGCTCCTGTTCGTCTCTTTTAAGTCCGTCCGTTTAGTCAACGTAAAGTAATGTAGCTTTCTCCAGGCTATTCTTGTTTTCCTTTTTCTTATAATTTCGGCACGAGGCAGGGAGGTAAGTTGAGTTGAGATGCACGGGGTAGTGACAAGAATCAAACCTACCCGACGAGCTAGAGCCGAAGAACCGCGAGCGTGCCACTGCCGTCTACTCCTGCATCATGGATGCCTCCGTGGCCAACTTTACAACCCTGCTCCATTAAGGTCGGTAGAGAACTCACAGAGGCCTTTGATGACATCAAAGGATTTAGACAAGGCGATGGGCTGTCATGCACAATCTTTCGAAAGTCCGTCCAATTGACATATTCGGAAGAAAGCAGCGTGGTGTCAGTGGCGCTTTCGCGAGTATTAAGACGGAGCGGCGAAGATGGGTTTAAGGTTCAATGAGAGAAAGACCAAGTATATGCTGTCAACAAGAAAGGACACCCAACACCGACGTCTCGGACAGAACGTCACTGTCGACAGATATAACTTTGAGGTAGTTAAGGACTTTGTCTACCTAGGGTCCGCTATCAATTCAGACAACGGCATCAACGCCGGAATCAAACGAAGAATAACTATTGCCGATCGCTCCTTCTTTGAGTTAGAAAGGCAATTGACTACCAAAACCATCTCTCAAACAACAAAAGTGACCCTATAGACCCTAATAATCTCAGTCTTGTCCTATGGCGCAGGGGCACGGATTTTATCAGAAATGGATGAGCGTGTTTTGAGAGGAAAATTCTGCATAGACGGTGAATAGAAGAGGAGATACAACGACGAACTGCACGGGCTGTACAGTGACATAAGTTCGGGTCCGAAAAACCTTTGAATCCGGCCCTGAGGAACAGCACAGTAGAGGAAGACCGCGACTCAGGTGGCGCACGCAAATGGAAGGGGACTTCAACCAACTTAGCGTGCGAAACTACAGGCACCTGGCTAAAGATCGACCTGGCTGAAGACGCTTATTGGTTGAGGCCCAGGACCACCCCGGCTTTTAGCGCCACCGTAAGGAAGGTTCATTTCGCTAATAATAGCGCTTGCATGTGAAAATTTGCTACCTGGTCTTCTGAACCGTGAGCAGTGGAAAATTGCATGATCTGCATCCTTCTCCTGACAGTATGGGCAGATTGGGTAGGAATCGCTTCCGAATTTGTGCAGATATTTTCTGAATACTCCACGGCCGGTTATAAGCTGTGTGATGTAGAAGATTAGTTACCCAGCTCTTCTTTTCTATGTTGGGGATAAGTTGGTATGCCCATCTTCCTTTGGTGGCATTATCCAATCGGTTCTGCCACCTTGAAACTGAGATATCCATTTCCTCCATATGGATCACGCCAATTGATCCATTGGGTGGACAAAACGTATTCTCGTGTGTAGGCGTCTCATTTCTGCGGCCATTATATCAATGTGGCTCATACCAGCTAAAACGCCCGCCGCTTCCTCTGAGATGGTCCGGGGGGTGCAGATTGTACTCAAAGTGATAAGCGGTTGCCTATACTTGGGACGCGTTCAGCAGAATTGAACCAACTTCCTCCGACAGTAATAATCAGCGACTGCATCTGCTTCCTCCGATGTTTGGCATTAATCTCGTCAGCGAGGATTGGGTGATTGATGCTTTGCTCCCAACGTAGTTTAGCTGAGCCGTAAAGCTAAGTCTATAAGCAATCAGAACACCTAAGCACTTTAATGCCGTATTTAACGGCTGGTGATAAGACCTGCTGCTAAATTCAGGCTTGCTGGCTCAAGCCTATTGCCGATTCTACTCCGTGGATGTGCTTGGCCACGATTGCGATGCTGGTATCATCCCTAAAGCCTAGTATCTTCACGTTTGTGGATTTTGGAAGCCTAAGGACATCGTCATACATAATATTCCACAGCGAGGGGCCTAGGACGGATCCTTGTGGCACACCTGCTGTAATGTTGTAGTGTTGTTGTAGTGTTTGGTACTCTTGTCGGTGTCATGGTTTACAGTTTACAGAATTGAAAGCATTTCTGAGGTCTAATATGACCACTGCACAGTACTTCTTTGTTCCGGATCGCCATCGGCATCCGCGTCCCTCGATGGATGCTTGCTGTTTTGATTGCTTCTACTGTGGAGTGGGATTTTCGGAACCCAGACCAGTGCACTGCCCTGTTAATAGACCTTGAAGTGTCCAAGAAAATGTTCGCGCTAATCCAGGCAGACTTTGGTTAGCTTAGTATGTCCAACTCAAGGCGAGCTAGGGATAGTTGCAGCTGCTTGGTAGATCACGTTCACCCCGAACTGAAATAAGGCCATGCAAATATGTACATACATAGGTATAAGGCACTATTTTAGTGCCTTATATGCGATCTTCAATTGGAATGAAGAAACGTGTACAAGTGTCATGATTGTCACATCGATCATCTTGCGTCATTTCTTGCCACACAAACACACACTCCCGCCCAAAACTCTTATTTTCTTTCTAAACAAAGCTCTCCAGTGTTTCTGCTGAAAGACGCATTTCCTCATCCCCTTTGTTTTCTTTCGTTTTGTTTTTTTTTTTTCAATTAAAATTCAATTCTTCAAGAACGTAGATGAACGCTTCTTGTCATTCTTTACGATGTGGAGTCGAAACGAGCTCATAGATACGCTCATTACAAGTCAAACCGATGAGAATCATATTTTTCTCAATCGAAGATCTATTCGCAGCTGCTGTTGCATCGAACATAGTAATCGTAATCACTATCGCAACTATATCACCACAACTCGATTTCTATAAATACGAGTATCCCCTTCGCTCGAATACTCTCGCACTTTTATTGCAGCTGGAAAGCGTAGGCCATTGCCATAGCCATAGCAATAGCAATAGTAATAGCCATAGCCAGTTCCGAGGAGCATCATTCCCGCTGTCGTACTCGTATATTTACTGATGTCAAATTAAATAAAAATCTCAAGACAACAGCAGATATCAAAAATAAGCCGCCAGCAATTGACTGTGGCAAGCAGTCACAGTCCGTTGTATTCAATAAATGCAAACGATCATAAACCGGACCCCTTAAACTGGTTGCTCTGGCCAGTACCATGTCCCGACTCTGTTTTATTCACGCCTCGTACATAAAGAGGCTTCACAGTCCAGCCCAGGCAAGGCTCGAAGACAAATGTTTTATGTTTGCTGCATAAGAACAGATGTTTTGTGTTTCTTAAGCTTTTATCGTCCAATAACAAATAAACAAATGACGACGAACTCTGTGATCTCAGAGGCCAGAGTCACTGTTGCTGATGACTCATCACTGGTTTGGAAGATCGCCATCTATTTGACCGAAAAAAAGCCATAAAATCCGATCGATACGATTAGGAATGTGAGCTTTGGCTTCCAACACAATAAAACAAACAAAAAACAAAAAAAAAAGGTTCTTCCAAAAACGATCATCCGAAATGAAAACTCGTGCGCTGCATTGGTGATCATTGATTGTTGATCGCACTATGGATCATGATGCGATCATCGATGAAAGATCCCTATCCACAGATCCACCAAACTGAGACGATAATTGAGTAATCAATGCAAATGAAGAGAAGATACACAGTTCGGATACGGATAGTATGTTACGTACTCGTATCTACACATTCTCAACGAGTCTTCAACTGAATGAAAATAAATTTCAAGATCGGGAAAAATAAAGCACAGATGGCTACGAGTAAGTGCAGATACAACTGAACAGATACAACAGATACAGCAGATACAGATTCTTTACATGCCGTTGCCGCCTTGGATGTGATTTTGAGAATTTTCTTGTTTTTGATCAGATGCATCTGTGGCTGATTGCAGAATCCCTGATTACTGATCACTGATCACAAATCGCAGATGTACGAGCAATCTTCTGCAACAGATGCATCTACTGCAACCGATTACGAGTGTGTGGAACGTATTTATTTTTACTGCGATTTTCTTCACTCTTGATTTGATTTTTTTTTTATTTTTTTTTTGTATCTAAATTAAGAAAAAAACATCATCAATTGGTTGGGTAGGTAAGTCTTTGTAGAGACTTTGGCTTTGCCGCCACACCGCTTGAGGATGAAATCACTTTTAATGAAACGCTCCACTTGGTGGGGGTAATGTTTATCTTTAGTCGGAAAGACGGCAGAGGGAGGTTTTGCAATTATCCATTGAAACTTGCAATTATAAAACAAAATTTTCCAATTATCGAAAACGCTGTTTGTAAGTGCAAACCGAGAACCGAGAACCGAGAACCGAGAACAGGGTGGAAGGTGGAAGTCAAACAATTTGACTTTGACTTATCGCCTTGAGATAGCTTTGTGAAGTGTTAAATGGAAGGGAAACGTTGTTTCAATTTCTTCTTGGAAATTCTTAAGTGGAGGTGATAATGGTTGTGGGTTTTGTAATTATGTTCACAAACAGTTCTGATTGGAGCTGTCACAGAAAATCAGATATAAGTGTTGGAGCCTGATGTGGGGATGTCTATAGTAGATACGTCAGATCAACGTGCTACGTTCGATAATTTTTAATAACTTTTGCTGATTGAAATGATTGAAACAAAAATTGCACATTGGAATGCCACAAGCGTCCGCCTTTAGGCCTACTCTATTAACTGATGACAAAATAATGGATTTCGACTGTGTAAACCGATATCGTATATCTGGAATGGAAATTCTACTTCGAAAAGCATCGATTGATCAGTTTCTGTGGAGGTTTTTAAAATCCAAATTATGGCTTTTGTTGCAGTGGATTTTAACCGAGACCGAGATTTCCAGACGCTTTGAAAATGTTGTGTTTCTACGTAAATTGTCACGACCTGCAGCAATAATCGAAATCCCTATTAGCCTGAACTCCAAATATTGCAATCTTGACGCTATCTTCTACAAGACAATCCTGAGAAGCCGTTGCCTGATTTCTGAATGGTTTTGTTCAAGCACAAAAGATGCATAGTCGAGAATTGTAAAGGGTGTTTATTTAGAGGTATACAAATTCAATATGAAATAAAACACTTGAAGCTAATGTTAACGTCTATGATGTTAGCTTTATTTAATAGATAATTTTATGCCATTAGTGTTTAAATATCATGTCGGGCATATGCGCTCCACGGCTAGCTCGAATGAAGCGCAATCGTGGAGTCCAATTTTCGACAACTTTATCGAGCAACTAGTGCCGGCCGTATATCAGCAATAACACGGCGAATGTTGAATTCCAAATCGTCCAACGTCTCTGGTTTATCGACATAGACTAGTGACTTCACATACCCCCAAAGAAAGTAATCTAAAAGTGTGAGATCATAGGATCGTGGGGGCCAGTTCACAGGTCATAGGCAAAATTATGCGCTAAGCAAATGTTTCCCCGCAATAACTCGATGGTGTTGCACGCCGCATGGCATGTGGCGCTATCTTGTTGAAATCAAAGCTCTGTCACGTCAATGCCATACAACTGAGTAACGAAGAAGTCAGAAATCATGTTTCTATAGCGCTCTCCATTAACGGTAACATTCTGGCCTGCATCGCCCTCAAAGAAATATGGGCCTATGATTCCACCAGCCCATAAAGCACACCAAACAGTGAGTTTTGATGGCGTCTCGACAAAGGCTTCTGGGTTTCCGCCACTCCAAATTCGGCAATTTTCCTTGCTTGCATATCCATTTAACCAAAAATGGGCCTCATCGGAGAATAAAGTTTTGCGTTGAAAATGAAGATCAAGCAGAATCATGCTTGCGGTGTTTTCGGCCCATTCACCGAATCTACGACGCGTATAATGGTCACGTGGTCACTCTTATAAGCTTTTAAGCCAAGATCTTTCCGTAAAATCTTCCACAAAGTGGATGGGCATAGCTCCAGTATTGCTGTGCACGATGGCGAATCGACTCATTCGGATTCTTCTCAACACTGCGCTCCTCAACGGCAAATAACTTCTTCTGTTCGCACTGTTTGTCGTCTTTGGGGATGCGTATTATCCACTAGAGTGTACATGGTGCCAAAAAAACTCTTCATCGTGTTCCGAATAACTTGCTCAGATGGACGATCATGTCGACCGTAAAATGGACGTAGCGCACGAAAAGTATGGCGAACCGAACCATGGTTTTCAAAATAAGTTTGCACAATTTGCACGCGTTATTCTGGCGTTAATCTATTCATCGTAAAATGGCAAAACATACTAACCACAAATCAACTTTTAACTGTCAAATTGACAATCTATAGAAACAGTGCTGCCAGTTTAAAAACCAAACCTCTGAAAAAAACACACTTTACTTGTATGTTTTGTTTCTTTCAGTAGCGCTGCAGTCCGAGCTAGAACCTGGGCTCAAACTTCTCTAGCCAGTATAATCTCTCGCCAGCTGCCACCAATAACGCAATCCATGCTGACTGGGGTCGACTTCCACTTGCGGGTCCCTCCTTACATGCGTTAGTCCACTGCCCCATGCTGCACTGTTCTTCGCGGTTAGAACCGACCCATTGACTCATTCACTCAACATGGGCCAACCATCTGAGAGGTTGGAACCGTAGACGCCTGACTAGTTCTTGATTCAATTTTATCCTCCATTGCCCGTAAATGCAAACGGGACCGAAAATCCCACGCAGTCAACTAAACGATCAGTGCTTCTTCATCTGATTTCGAAAAGATCCAAGCCTCTGCTTTATAGAGCAGGTCGGGATTGAAAAGGACCTCGTGTGAAGCCAGTTTGGGGTTGCGAGGCAGAGCTCTGTTATTCATTTGTCTCTTGAGCCCAAAGAAACAACGATTGGTCAGAGAAATTCAGCGACTGATTTCTGCGCTGATGGCGTTGCTGGTTTAAACTGTAGAGCCCAGGTAGACGAATGATTTTGAGCCGGCTCTTGCGATTGCAACTTTTTGACACCGAAATTTGGTGGTCCTGCTTATGATATCCACATTTGTACCCTACCTACCACATAGTAATGATTCGAGTCGATATTGGCTTGTCAGAAGTTCGGACATCCAGGATGCTGGAGGACTGTCTTGGTTCCCGGTTGATAGGTCAGGGGACTGCCAAGTTTCTTAATGGATTTTGAGCTCGTATATGTGGGTTCAAATTCATTTTCGTTTGCTTTCACAGTTTTCCAAGTGTTCAACTTCAAAAGTGGACCTTAACAAAGTAACAGACACGTTGCTTCCACAACGTTGAAATGTAGTCGATTACCAGTGTTTTACAGGATCTAAACATTCGCCAATTCATACCGCGGATTTTAGGATATATTACTTATGACTGGAGCTGCCCTGTCCAGTGCCCATGGTCACTTCTAGATAAAAGGCAAAGTCTGATTGCTATTTCCACTACCCTAATCCTGGACGACCTTCTTCTGGGAATAGAAAATTCTGCGTTCAAGGTTGTGTTCTATGTGGAAGATATTGTAAGTGTGCCTGGAAAATATCTACAGCCACTCTTTGACCCACTCCAACCTGCTCTACAGACTACGAGACTAGACAGACCGCTGTGGTCTTAATAACAATTCAGCACATTGGCAAATCTCTTTCTTTCTTCTTTCTTCGTTTGCTTGGGCTCTAGGCTCCATGTAGAATCTTCCGGTGATCATCATGGGCTTCATGTCAGACTTTTCTAAAGAAACAATTGAACAGTTTTGTATTCGAAAAGACCTATGCATCTCGAGTGCACCACCTAGGATATGTCTTCTAGGGCAGTACTTCAACATTTTCTTCCACTCATGCCACTATGACTAAGGAAATACCGAGTCCGAAGTCAACGGCTGTATTTTTCTCGAGGTATCTTTTGACGTCTTTTACATTCATACCTCCAATCGGGGACCTTTGGTCCCCTGTCAACGTCTTTGAAGGGAATTTATGTCAGTGTTCACTCACAGTGCCGGGATCGTATCTGAAATCATTGCAGTGCTTTCCATGTCAAAATTTGGGCTATTCATCAGACCGCAAACTAGCCATCTCTGAATACGATACCACAAATCGATATTGCCATCCCCCTTGAGAGTCGGGTCGTACTAGGCCATATTCCTAGTATCCAGCACTATAAGTTCGAACACAGTGAAGAACTGCTGTTTAAACGAAAAAACTGGACAACCTGTCAAGGATTTAACGTGAACAGCTGTCGGGAAGCCATAATTTCACGGGATGCCCATACATCAAGGGCAAAGGATACACTTTACCATCGCCTGCCGCCTTTCTGAGTACCAATTCGGAACTGTTTTGGAGACACAAGTTCCACCCTTGGTATGAGTCGAGGCCGATCTAAAACCTCTTGCTGTCACATCACCCAGTACTTATTTGCAACTCCTGACTCCATGGTACCGTGATTTAAGTCCAGGTAGCCAATACCGGTAGTCCTGCTCGCGCCAAAAAAAAACAACATGAAAGGCACTGGACCTCTAAAGTTATCAATGTCATCACAGGACATTGTATGGACAATCACGCACCTAAACTAGGCTACCGACTTTTATGACAGGCGTGGAAATGTAAAAAATCCACTTCCTCTGCATTTTCCGTATCCAAGATTGGGAGCATATGCCCAGGAAATTGCTTTTTTCCATTATCTACACGACAGCGTGTTATCACACGCCGCCATGAGATTCTGGCCTCAAAACGCAGGCCAAGAGCGAACAAAAGAAAAAGCAAAGTTTCTGGCATCACTACCTTTTCCGCAGGTAATAGCAAATTTCTGCCTGCGAAAAGTCTGCTCCTCTCTTGACCATCAGGGTCGCCGAAAAAAAAATACCGAAGATTATAAGAGAAAGATCTTAGCAGCGCTAGCACGGCTAGTATTCTAAAACTTATCACTCTGGCTGTGGAGTTATTAAGACCCAACATAGTGGCATCATAATGGATCAGCCATCGACAAAAGTGCTCCTCACCAAAAGCCCTATACCTCGAAATAATCGATTCCGTACTAGACCATTACTTTTTCTAAATTACAAGATCAAGTACGCCGGAAATACACTGATCAATCAGCACCCGAAGCTATGTCCCGATTTTGAATTTTTAAAAATGAAAACCAATACTGATGTACCGCAAGGTTCTGTTTCGGGTCCCACACTCTTGTTTTTTTTATATTTTGTGTCTGCTTACTCTACATAGTCTAACTTTCTTAGTTCTTTCAAATTCTTTCCCGCAGCCATGGATTTGCAAATTCGAAGTAGATGACACTTGAAAATGAAAGCTTGAATCATCAATCAAAGACGCCTTAAATATAACCTAGTTACAGTTGTATGTCTGGTAAATCTGTTCTCGTTGGTAATTTACGTTATTTTTCTGGCATTTGCCTATCAGATTTCTCTAGAATGTCCATCACCAGAGTTCAACGGTCCGAATCCAACCAGAAGGCATTAAAAAAAGACCCTCATCAGGTTTCTGTCAAGTTATTCCCGCTCACTTAACAAATGGAACGTTCCTTCATTTGAAAACCAGTCAAATCTTTGTCAAAATATTTTGCTTCAGACGAAGTGTCATAATGACAACAGTAAATGTCAAACAGCGGATAATGAAGATGACCGTTTTACAAAACGATAGGTCGATGGATCGAACAAACAGGCTGGCAATCTGTCAAAAAAAAAAATAATAGAAAAATATTGGCATGTTCAATGGGTCTGTCATTATTAGGTTTTCTAGTCTAGTCTAGTCTAGTCTAGTCTTAATTGATCTGACAGACTCAGTGTTTCAGTTTGTATACGAGTATGACAGCATTTTGACAGGTGAGCTATCACATATTAGTTCTTACGTCAAAAAGATACGATCTTGAGCTTCTCAAACGACTCAGAACTGTATTCATTAGAAGAAAAATATCTGTTTGTCGATCGGACTGGCGAAGTGTGGTGAGGTTGAACTGTCATAATGACCAATCGGGGTATTAGTGTGAACTCCAGCTACACCAGAAATCGATGATAACTTCTTTGCCGTTCAAGAAAACTACCACTTAAAGGTTCCATTTTTCCGTCACCTGTCAAAAATATGTTATGTCAAAGCAAAATAAATTTATCTTAGATGCATGAAACTTTTTTCGAGTTCGAAATAGCGCAACACTCCTCCAGATGGTTTCAGATTGAAAATCGCATGAAGTCACTTCACTAGAACTTCAAAAACTTCAAATGCGCGTGACTTCCTCTTCGAGACCTTATCGCCATTATTCCCACAGCGCTAATACAATCTGCAGCACGCCTAGACGCATACCGCTAACAAATTCGTACCGCAGGCCTCTAATCTTTCAATTAGCGAATGTTTCACACACAAATTGGAGTTCGCGAACAAATGTTACTTCGCACTCAAAACATCGTACCTGGGCGAAAACTAATTTCTGTTCGTCTTGTCGTCGTGGTTGTCGTTGTCGTCGCCGTCGCCGTTGTTGTTGTTGTTGTAGTTGTTCCCTCTAAGGAACAACAACTTTGTCAATTTTTAATTAAGACACTTTTCGCGCTCGCTACACATATTTGTATCTGCTACATGCCACTTTGGGCTTTGATAATTTGTAGGTGCGGGCCATGGATACATAAAGCAGTTCGCTAGCGAAATTCACGCGAACTGGTTTTTAATCCCTTCCTAGACGCGCATATGCAAAGTCTACAAAACGTTCGCAACTAATGACTTTGACTACGACTACGACTGTTCGTACAGCAGCGGCACGACAAACAGTCCCGCAGATGATGTTGATGGAGTATCGATTTATTACGCGAACGCGCATGGAAGGAAACTAACGAGAGGGATTGCGTTGTGTGTGTGTGAGGGGGGGGGGGGGGGGGACGTATAGGTAAGCCTCTCTATAAATGGACATCTTAGGGATCTGAATGTCAATTTCAACTCGCGTACTCATCGCAGTCACACGGTTCATTAATTTTGATTGGCAATGCTGACTGTCGCTGAATAGCTGACTAAGTATCTAACTACCCGAATGGTTAGCTGTATGACTGATTCGCCAGTGTTGATATGATATATGATTTAAATCTTTAAATCAAGTCGCAACCATATGCAAAATACTGCCGAAATCGTCCCCAAAATAAGTCGTAAAATTCAGCAGTAAATTTACGCATAATTGACTTTTGCCATCCTCAGCTGCTGCCACTAAAAATGACGATTCCGACATTGGTTTTCGGTCGGTCTACGCTGCCAAACCACCCAATGTCGATACTGATTCCTGATGCTCTGGTGTCGATTTCACTGGCGGGCCTGGTCAGTGATAAATACCTCTACGCATGGTGGTCGTAAAATGCCTGAGCTGTAAACGAACGAGGCAAAGACGCATTTTGGTTTTATGGCCGCTTTTAGGGGGTTCGCATTTGTGGAGTATCTTTTAGAGGATTTATTTTTAATATTTTGTTTTGTTATTTTTTATTTTTTTAACACTCTGTTTGTAGTTATCAATCTTTTTTATTCTGATGTTGCTTAAGTTTGTCCTTTCTTTTATTGCAGATCACGTGCTGGAGCTGACGGAGCAATCTGAGAATAAGACGTTAAATGTGTTCTCACAAGTTTACCGAAGGATGCTGCCACTATCGAGGAAACTCATTCGTCAATTGTATTCTGAAATTACGAGGTGAGATAAATTATTATTATTATTTTTTTTTTTCAATTTATTTGTGTGTGTGCTAAGGCAAGGTATTCGGGTAAGGATACGCACAGTCTCTTCGGCAAGCAAGCCGGTATTTCATTAAAAAAAATCTTTTTTTGACATTTCAATGGAAGAGGTGACCTTATAACTGGTTTTATAAGCAGTCTTTACCTAAATCCTAGTCCAAGTTTGCTGAATATCCCCCGAATATATTTGTAAACGTTTGTGTCGCTTTGCGAATGTCGAAGTGCAGAGAGTTTCTGGCGACGATCTTCGAAGCAATTTCTTGAGTGGCAAGTTTTATTTTGTAGCAGAACCTTACGAGTTTGATAAATCACCCTCTTCCTGAATGATTAGAATCATTAGAAATTTATAGACAGCCTCCTCCGTTATTCGGTGTAAGACTTTATTAACCAATTGCCGTCTCAGTCCATAGAGACGTACTTGAATGACTTCTGAGGTATTGGAGGTATCCCTTAAAATGCTTGCATACAGTGCGGGTGAAGGAAAATCAGGGAGGATAGAAAGAGAGGTACCGGTGAACGTTGGTTTTAAATGTTTGAAGGTTATAATGACTAGGATATAAAGAGCTAGGCAGGGCATTCCATAAGCGAGTTGTACGGCTTAGGAAGGAATCACGATATTTTAGAATATGTCTGAAAGTGGGCTTGAGAGTATACTGATGAGCATTCATAGCGAGACGTGTTACTGTTCAAAAATTGAAGGAGCGGAATGCTACTGGTGATATCTATGGAGCACTGGTGCTGGAAATAGAGACAAAACAGAGTGAGACACGAGACATTACGCCGGTATTCGCGGGTGTCTATTGTTTGAATTTTATCGCACGGTTTTGAATCCTATCTAGCAGGTACAGAGATGGTTTAGGCGCACCCGACCAGATGTGGGAATTTTACTCCAATTTCGGACGGATAAACGCCTTATATATTCTCTAGCCTAATCAGAGGGGGTGAAGTATTTCTTACATCACTTAGGGAAACGTAGATATTTCGCAGCTTTTTTGACGATATCGAATATGTGGTCATTCCAACGTATGTTGTCATTGACACATATACCGAGAATAAAAAGTTTTTCGGTTTCGACGATGCAAGTGCCAGAATGTCGAAGCCAACTAGAATTGTGTATATTGAAATCAAAGGTACTCACGATTTCAGTGTGAGGATACAGGGATACAATTTTTTGAACGGATTCAGACAGCGCATCAAACACGTTAAAGGTCGAATTGCTATCCAATTTGGAGCTTCTGTAAATAAAGCAGTAATGGATAATTTGCTTACTGATGCCGGTGTTGCTTTTCAGCTCCCGTCGTTGAGCTTTCTACCTTCTGCAAATGAAAAAATTGTGGTTTTCATCGTCTACTGGAACGTCCCCGTACTGGAAGGGTGGAGTGTTTGCTGTACCGATGTTGTGAAGAAAGGCGTTGATCCGTGTCCGGTGAGAAACTGGGTGGCGTAGTAGTTGACCTCACTGTCTTTCTGTCCATTCCATTGAGCCACGTCCTTGATCAGCTTTGCAGTCCATCGTCGTCTGCTTTCGGGGTTCCAGCGCTCTTGCCGCTGCCGTTTTGCCTGCTCGATTGTCGCTCTGCATTGTTGGAGTGCGTTTGCCCAGATCTCACAAACATATAGAAGAATGGCGTGTGTGATTGACATTAGTAGCCTTTATTTGCTGGCCATAGAACCCCCTACGTTTCCCACCAGTCTACTTAGTGACATTGCGACCTTCGACGCTCGTTCCGATACGGACTTTATCTGTTGCCAGAAGGTGAGTTTCGTATCGATAGTTAGTCCCAAGTATTTCACTGCTTCCTTTTGTTATAACTTCGGGCCCAATTTGGAAGTTAACGTTGGTCGGGATTCTCTTCTTAGTCAGAAGGAGTATCTCGCTAAGATCGTGTTCATTCATCCATGAGTTCACCCGTCTCATAACCTGGTTCAGTTTCATTTGAGCATTTTGCCATAATCAACGCGGCGTAACCTACCAGGAAGGCATCTACAGGCATCTGCATGCGAAGTATGCCATCGTATGAGATGTGCCAGAGATCAGGTCCCAGGATCGATCCCTGTGCCGCTCTGGAGGTGATTTCCTTACTTCGAGGGCCTACCGTGGTATCGTAGATCAGCTCCCGGTCTTTGAGGTAGTTGTTCATCATCCGCTAGAGATAAACTGGAATGTTCAAGGGCATTTAGTATATCGCTCCATCTTATAGAATTCCAGAGTTGCCAGCAGTACCATATTTTTTCAGTAGTGGCTGCCTGGTCGGCAGTGGGCCCGAGCTTAAGGCATACTGTCTCGTGGACAAGTCACCTTATCTTTGTACTGCATCTGTGAGCCGTGTGTGTTTCCCCGCAATCTCCACCATCCAAAGTGATCTTTATGCAGATGGGAAATCCTTGTGCCTTGATGCAGATCACCATTAAGCGTTGTGTCTTTCAACTCCTGAAGACTTCTTCCTCAAGGGAGCTGTTTTATATGTTCAGCAGTAGCTGTGGACATGTTTGGGCTATCGCTTTCAGCACTTTCATCTATATTCCGTCCGGTCCAAGGGGGTTTCGGTTTTGTAGGGCTTTCACCGCTAGACTCAACTCCTCTTCGCTGAAAGCTAGACCTGACAGTGAGTTGGAAAAAGCGTGTCTACAATATTATGCGCTCTATCTTTTCTTCATTTAGAGCAGAGTTGGTCGCCCGAGCTCCTAGTTTGTGCACGACGACATTATAGCCTAGTCCCAGTAACCACTATTGAGGTCCTCCCACTTTGATTTTTTGTTCGTATCGATGGCCCTCTTGAGCTCGGATCGTTTAGTTATGAATTCCGATAAAATTGTGTGCATAGGCTCAGCGTATCCTCTCCTTCCCCTGGTGGCCGTCTCAGTCGCAGGCATCTTTTCCGAAACGTGGCTATCTCCTCCGTCCACCAGTACACTGGGGTACTGTTTCTATTCGTGCTACTCACTCGGAGCATCGAAGCATCACATGCAAGCCGTATGAGTTGGAAGTTTTCTTCTTGGATCACAGAGTGAGAAGCACTTCGTTGAGTCTGATTAACGTCCCACGTTACAGCTCGCCTCCAATTTGGAACTCGTTAGTCCCCTTGTATATCGAAGATTATCTTTGATGACTCTCCAGCTCTCTATTCTTCTGAAAACCGATTCCGTCGCGAAGGTGACGTCCGGATTGATTCTTTCATATCCAGTCTCCTGAACGTTGGTGAGCTTCCTACGTCTGCTACATTAAGACCGCGTCTCGCAGCCATCTCGAATATTTGCCTTCCTCATCAGTCATGGTACATCCCTTACGCCTGGGCTCTGGCACTGAAGTCTCCGGCGACGAGGATCTCCCCTTCGATTTCAGCCGTCCCCTAAGTCTTCCGGAACTCGTCTATCTTTTCGTTTGGCATGAAGTAGATGCTTATTACCGTGAGTCCATCGCTTTCGTCCAAACGAAACCTCTTTGTATGCATTGACTTTTGATGGGGCATTTCCATGCGTCTGGAATCCAGATAGCAGCTGTTCCTAATAAGACCGCAATACAGTTTGGCTCTTTCTGGTCGCAGTTCACATCTGATGTTAACCAGAAAATTGTCTGCCGTTCGACTCCTGGATTTCCTTGAATTATTCTGGCCATTGGAAGCTGCTCCTCTTCTTCTTTTTAAGTATGTTACTTCTCTAAACGCTTGACATTTACCTGATCCCGGCACATGATCCAACGCTGATGGTGTGGTTTTTATATCCGCACATAGGCAGCATTTCGGATGACTTTGGCAGTCGACTTTTGTATGATCTCTTTGTCCGCAGTTGAAGCACACACATTGTCTCTTCCTGTCCGCACGACTACAGGTTGCCTGATAATGTCCGTATTCAAAGCATCTAAAACATTGTAAGACCTTCACCATTTTTCGGATTCGACATTGAACTCATCTAATTTTTTTACCAGAGATGCTCATCATCTCGTTAGCTGCTCGAGCATTAACGTTGACTAATGCCATGTTCAGCGAGCTTCGGTTCTTTCCTGTGAACACAACCTGGAGGTCCAACATCAAACCACTGACCCTCTTTCTTATAGCTTCTTGAACTTCCTCCACTATAGTTAGTTTGTCCAAGTTCCTAATCTCGAGGGAAGTGTTTAGCTCAAACCACCGAACCCTTGCTCTATCCCCAAAAATTTATTTTGAAGATTTCCCGAAAGTCTGATGGTCCTTTGTCTTCGACCCGAGCTCAAGAACTTCTGCGTCGTCCGGATTCACCTTACTCCGGATCTTTGTTTTAGTTTAGGCTTTATAAACATCGCTTCTGGTTGAGATTTCTGATGTCTCTTCTTCCATTTTGTTTTCTCCTTTGCCCTTACTTGGCGCGTTTAGGTCTCATGAAACGTCAAACGTCAAAGTGACATTTAAAACTCAGTTGAAATGAAGACTGCCAAACTTTTTTTAAATATCTCTTCAGGTTCAGTTTAAAATGTTATCGCTCCCTTAAAAAAATGTCACTTGCCTACATTTTGTTGTGAAATTGTTACTTATAATTGTTTTGTTGTTTTTTTTCTCTTCCAAAACAGACACTTGAATAGCACAACTGAGGGCAACACCCTCGAAACATCGGTGCATACATTCTTTGTGGATCTATTTCCAGTGGCCTATCACCAGGCGGTTCATTTGAACAAGAACAACTATGGTGACCTGCATGAGGACTATGTCTCCTGTCTAAAGCACACCTTTGATGACTTGCAACCATTTGGCAAGATCCCCAATGAGTTGAGTAAAAATCTTCTTGAAAGTGTCACCACAGCGACAGTGTTTATGAATGCCTTGGAGCAGAGTGCTGCCGTTTTGGCTAGTACCGATGAACTGGACTCCATGTACCTAACACAGACGTGCCAGAAGCAATTGCTAAAGATAAACTATTGTCCCAGTTGCATTGGCCACCAGAAGAAGCAGGTTAAGTCCTGCTACAGCTATTGTTTCAACGTAATGAGGTGGGTATTCTCCTTTTTATTTTCACAATGAATTTGCTTCCTTTTCTCTCTAATTACAAATCCTTTTTGTCTTTTTCTTTTTGTTTTTTTGTGTTTTTGTTGTTGTTGCAGGGGCTGCTTGACTCAGTATGTGGGTTTGCTGGATAGTCCTTGGTCAAATGTCGCTGAAGCAATTGAGAATTTAGTCACAACGTACATTCAAGCGGACACTGGCATTGTGAACACAATCAAAATGTTGGATTCCAAATTGTCGGAGACAATTATGCTGGCCATGGAGAATGGCCCAGAGCTGGAGAGAAAGGTGAGTGACCATTGGATAAATTGACCTAATGATTCTAACGGGGTTTGTGGTGAAGATGATTAAAATAGGCAACGTCGAAGATGGGTTGGTGTTGTTGTGTCGGATTTAGTGGGTGGAAATGTTGGGATTTTGATTGAAGGCGCTTTGCGCTCGGATGGGTGTAAGTCAATTAATTGGATTATTAGAGCATCGGGAAGTGTGCTGTGATATCGAAAGCCAAAGTGATTAAGCAAAATCCAATTAAAAGCTGTTCGACACCGGCCAGAAGGTGGTTGGTTGGTCGGTTGAGATTCGTATTTGAATCTGATGGAAGGGATTTTGCTGTTGGCTGTGGTGCTGGCCAGGAAGCCGAATTGAGTTTAGTAGGAGAAAGTTTTCCGTAATCTGATTGAATTGTTAGAGATAAAGTTGGGAAAGAAACTTCCTGGGTTGGCAAACTTCTTAAATGGAAATACTGTTAATTGGTTCACTGACTTGGATTTATTTGCACTTTGGACTTGTTCGGGAAGAGCTTAGAGTATAAGAAACAGAACTATTGGGAATAGAGGATTTCTTGTTGAAAATTGATATCTTGCAGACCTGACACCCTAGCACGGTTGGAACACTACATATCAAGAATTTTCTTTTTTTTTTTGAATTTAACATCTTCAATGCGTTTGAGGGAGCTCCGAGAAAACTAGACTCTTCCTCGACTGTCCTTCTCTATGATTGCTGAAGGCGACTCGCTTATCTGGCTGATTTAGCATGGGAATCTCATTGTAAATTTCTATTACGAACTTTGATGTCTATAGATTCCTGGGCCTCTATTGCATGAGGATGCTTGTTTGGTCGATTTCGATTTGGCCGGCACATCCTGAAGTGCTATCGCTTTCTAAGTACAGCAGATCTGATTCGAAATTTGATCAGAACTTGGTTATCCCGCAGTAAGCAGCCTCCACATCTTTTACAGCACATCCATGGCGGCCTTTGATTTGCATAATTTGCTGTCCAGAAAGGTACCAACTCTCTCGACTGACTCTCCAAGAAGGCTGATATGAACGTTGGTATTGAAAGTGCTAAGGGAGCGCACAGTTTATTTTTAGCCTTACTTCAAAATGCTGGACGCTCGCACTGTCCTGTATGAAAGGAAGGTGCTTTAGGTAAACTATCATAGTCCATCGCAATTGCTGTTGTCTCCAAACATTTCTGTCCTGCGATTTTTCCATTACTTCCTCTCGGCTGCTGAAACGCGTTCCCCGTACTGGTTTTTTAACTCGATTGAACAGAAAGAAGTCACAGGGAGCCAAATCAGGTGAATTCGGTAGCTGTTGGATGGTATTTGTTGCATTTTTCGTCAAAAAATTACGAATAATGATGGCACTGTGCGACAGTGCGTTATTCTGGTGCAAAATCCACGAGTTTTTTGCCCACAATTCTGGTCTCTTTCGGCGAATTGCTTCACGCAAACGTCTCATAACGCCCAAATAATACGAGTACTTTTTGTTTACTGTCTGGCCTTCTGGCAAAAATTCATAATGCACTACACCGTTATAATCCATGAAAAGAGTGAGCATTGCCTTCTTTTTTGACTGAAAACGACGTGTTTTTTTTTGCTCTCGGCTTGTTTGATGAACGCCATTCACTTGCCTGACGTCTCGTCTCCAGTAATGATTCTTTTGACGAATATGGGATCGGATTCAGACTCGCAAATCATCTCTTTTGCAACGTCAACACAGTCTCTTTTTTGCATGAAATTGAGGTCTGTTGGCACCAATGTGCGGCTACACGACGGAAACCCAAATCATTAGCCAAAATGTCTTGGACGGATCCATAGGCAATGTTCAAGTCCTCCGCTATCTCTCTGATGGTTAATTTGCGGTTATTGACCAACATTTCCTTTACTTCATCAATGTTTTCGTCGGTTTTCGATGTCGATGGTCTGCCACTGCGTTCATCATCTTCGATTGATTCACGACCACTTTTGAACCGCTCGTGCTACTGGTAAACGACCATTTTCTTTAGAGAATCGTTGCCGAAACACTTTTCCAACATTTCCATCTCTAAAATTGTAAAAAATCGCCAACACACACAGAGATAGATGTACTCTTGGCTACGTAACTTTTGCAAACGTCAAGCTATGACGCTAAGATTTAGAGGGAATGTCAACAACAGATTTACCAACTTAACAAAAAAAAAACAGAACTCCAATCGGAACAATGGGAGCGCCACACGGTGGAGTGGTGCGGGAACTTTTTCATCAAGGTAGTATTTCTCCTGCGCAAGGTTCGCCATATTCAATTTTAATTGAAGCTCAAATATGTCGATCTGAACTTGACGAATTGTCCAGTAATGATCCGTAAGGTGTTGCTGTGATCGACGCAGGAGGATTCAGTTTGAAAATCATGCTGTCCGTTGTCCAGCGTTGAATCAAAATGCTCTTTGACTTCAGAAGAGTTCCGCCGGAATGCCCTTTGTGCCAACCCGCATCTGGGTGGGCAGATGCGATGTAAAGCATTTCTTACTGCTTTTTATAAAGTCAAAAGCTCTGGGCCATACACCAGTAAAGGGTCTGTACTACTGCGAGTACAATACCTTAGAAGTTTACACTACGGCGGTGTACCTTCACCTATTCATGCTCTTACCTCCACTAGTGCTTCTTCAGATCTTTCTATTCATTTTGAGGAATCAAATCTTCCTCCTGTCTGTTTTACTCGGACCACCGCCCAATTATCATGGATTCGCCCATCAATGATGTTGTCTAATAAAAAGCGGGGGCAGAGCAACATACTGGTCTTATCGTAGCGGTTTTTAGATGACGCCACCGAAGGTTGCTACGATTTGACCAGTTACAAGTTTCTGGTCATAGATCTTGCTGGCGGCAGGACCACCGGTAGTCCCTACCAGTACTTAAATCACGGTACCATGGGAGTCAGGAGCTCCCCAGATGTCGGTCCGGGCTGAGTGCTGTGACCCTAAGAACATTAAGAGGTTTTAGGTCGGCCTCGACTCATACCAAGGGTGGAACTGTGCCTCCAACACAGTTCCGAATTGGTACTCAGGAAGTTGGCAGGCGATGGCAAGACGTATCCTTGCTTCCATTGATGTATGGGCACCCCGTTAACCTTAATCTCGTGACAGGTGTCCAATATTAAAAACCAAGACTCAATGTCTGTCGCGGAGCTCGTGAGCATCTTTCGGTCTTTTCTGCGATACTGCTTTACTCGTATATGCCTCCAGTTTCGCATCGTGCTCTTCTTGACACTAAAACTCGAACCCCCAATTGTGATAGTCCACAGATATCCAGAAATCCCTAGTAATATTGTCACTGGTCTCAGGCATTTTGCAGATGCCTTAATGCCAGTTCAGAGAACCTCTTCTATGTCATTGTTAAGCCTTTCTTAGGTGCGACAGGATAAGAATGCAATGATTGCAATGCGAATGTAATAAGCCAATTTCGATTCCCAAATGTGCTTTCTATCCGTACTTTGCTCCTTACCTAACTGGTAGACAACGGATTCCCAATATGCTAAAGTCAAATGGTACAATGTTGCTCGAAAGGCATTTTAACCCGGGTCTCAACCACATAACAATCTGGTCAGCTCGGACCCTATTTAGCTGTATTCAATTACGCACACCGAGTTGCCCGAGGTCCCCTTCCAACTGAGTTCGTTTTTTTAATTATCTTTGACCTAAAAGATCTTTTGTACTATTTAGTCAGAAATGTAGTTAGGCTTGTAGGTTTCCTACCTTCCGAATGAAGTTGATAACACTATTAGCAGAGGCATTCATTAGTTCGTTGGAGCCGAATTGTTCCCTGAAGAAAATCTTCCGTCTAATTCCGTTGAGGGCTGGATGTTCAGCTGTTTCGTCTTCTTCAAGACAAAGTCGGCACTCCGTGATGTCCTGTGAGGTAACCTACTAAGTTTTTCACATCATTCCGACTTAGGCTTATACATCTATTGGCATTTTTGTTGAAGGGCAGGATGGCTCGTTTGGCCTGTCTTAGACCTGAGCTATTCTCCCAATATGAGATGCATTTCGACTGCTCCCAGCTATTAGTAGCTGAATTGACTGCTGATTTAGGAGTGCAGCAGAAGGGTTCAGGTCCGTTAAAGGGAGTTTCTGAGCTCTTTCTGGCCAGTTCGTCAGCCTTTTCATTCCCATCAATGCCCTCATGACCAGGAACTCACCACAGTTCCTAACGTTTAGTTTTTGAAGGCTTTTGAAGCAGTAAATGACTGATTTGGAGTCAATGGTTTGTGAGTTAAGGGCATTTATAGCTGCTTGACCGTTCGTGAATATATGGATGCCTGCGTCTTTGATACCAGAGTTGCAAATATGGTTGGCACATTGCATTCCATTCCATTCCGATTCCATTCTAGAACCATCCGTATACCACTTTATGCCATTATGGCTGTTTGGTGGGTTATTGCTAACCCAACCTCCTTAGCTGGGAATCTCCGTGGTGAAGCCTTTATTGAGGCATACAATTTTTTGAAGGCGGTCTATTACCGCGCAGATCATATCAAGTTCCGGTATTTCGGAACCACGTTGAGCTCTATGCAAGTGCATGGTATGTAGTCCAAGTTGAAGCTAAACCTAAATAAGGCTATAAGAGTAGGTATAAGGAAGTCCAGACCTTTTTGTAGCAGAGCTGGAAAAATGCCCTCTATCCCTGGTGCCTCGTATGGTTTAAATGCGTTGAGAGCTCACTTAACCTTATCCAGAGTGACGAATTTTCCGGATAAGCTATTGACATGACAATATTAAAAGACCCTGGGAAGTGAAACTGAAACAAGGTTTCCATGGTTTCCTCACGGTCGCGTGTGATTGTGCCATTTGGTTTGATTAACAATCCTAGGCAATCAGAATGATCTTGGGAGAGGGCTTTATGGAGTCGTGCTACCGTAGGAAGTTCTTTAAATTTCTCGCAGTAAGCACGCCAAGAGGCTCTCTTTGATCTTGGCAACTCTCGGTTATAGCAGGTTAAAAGTGATCTATATTCTTCGCAAGTCCCGGTGCGTTTGGATTTGTTGAAAAGCTTCCCACTCTTTTCCGAATAGCTTTAAGGTTTTCATTACATCATGGTACGCACCATTTTATCACAGTTCTCTTGGCCTTGTAGCTGTTTTTAAAAAATGATAGAATGATGACGTTTAGCTGGAATTGGGTGTCGTCTGCGTCAACTATTGTTAGCGGTGCGGACGGCAACAATACTGCTTTGACCGCTAAATTTCCGCGATATGCTCCCCGGTAGCACTGATAAAGATGCCTTTTCGGACACGTGCCAGCCTTCCGGCATATTTTGTAGGACTTCCTTTCTTATAGAGTTTCTAAATGTAACTTTGCTTTTGTTGTATAGAAATTTCAAAAGTGGCTCACCTTTTGTTTGTATCACGACTGCCCCAAATCGTATTGTGTGCGTTGGCGTCACAACCGATGATAAGGTGTACTTGCTAGTCTTCACAGTACCGGACAAGTTCCTGTACTGGTGTAGGAGGCACCCCTTCAGTGTCTCCAGCAAAGTACGCCGATGCGCATACAAACTTATGCAGCTCCCGGCCGTTGTGGCGTTCAATTTGTACTGCCACCAGGTCCCTAGTTATGAAACCTGCAATAACTATCTCTCTGGTTTTGCTTTTTAAACCAAAAATCTTACCTTGATTTACCCATGGGTCTTGGATAAGTCCAATAGAGATGTTCTCTTCAGCACATCGGTGCAGGTTTGCCTGCAGCACGCTCAGAAGGGATGTCATTTCTTGCGTGCATAATCAGAATTCCGTGCTCTGTAGGGTTTGTTGGCACCTCTACGTCCTACGGCACCCTGTTGAAAGGGACCATCTTTTCTGCCTCTCGGACCGTTGGTTTGTTTTCTGGCCACCTACTCGATTCGCCGCCGGATTAAGCCTTAATCGGTTCTGATTGGTGGAGTTATCAGTTTTGGTCATAGTGCCGTGCTGTGCTGTGGCTTTTGCAGGAGCAGCAGTGGCGTTGGTGCTAGCCCTAGGCGGGATGCTTCTTGCGTATACGCCAGCTCTTTCTGACGGCATGGTAATGACTGGAGTACTGGTGTCCATGATTTTGCGAATCTCTATCATTGTAGGCGAAGTCTACTTCTACAACTCATAAGGGACCTACAATCTTTTATTCAAAGCAGCTTAAGAGGTTTCATCCGCTGTTGATAGTGCACATTCGTCTGCGCCGTATAACACACCTGGGATAATGAGGATCTTGTATAGCGTCGTTGCTCGAAATAAAGCTTTACTGCTCCGTGAACCCCATGCTTACATACATATGTCGTTACTGGATTTCGCTGATATTTTTTTTTATTGCTCCCATTGACTCCTAGATCCACTTCTCTTGATTATGTCAATGTCATTTGCATTGGCGAAAAGTTGATGTTCACATAATACGGCAGCGAGGATTTCATATATGCACAATGCTTTGTAGCCTTATGCCTCTGCACGTGGCGTAGTTTAGGAGTATTCTGTCTTCAGAATGCGACAAACGATGTTGAAATTCTAATAATCGGGAATGGATTCCCTTGACCAAAATTTACAGATGAGCTGATTGATGCATCCCTCTCGCCAGATCATTTACTGTAGCTTTGGGAAGCTTATCTGCTAGGCTAAGTTTGAATGTTGCTATTCTCACATCGTTTTGTTTAGGTGGGCGGAAGCGTTCACCGGTCGCCTTTTAAGAAATATGTGGACCAATTTTCAGCACCGACGTTGCCTCTACCGCGATGTTCCTGCATTTATTGCCATAGGTTTTTACAGATCTACGAAAATAAAGATTTTAATACGCACCAATCCACTGATCCAGATGGTGTACCTCCTCTTCTTCTAAAGAGATCTCATTCGGCACAAAGAAGATGCAAAACAGCATTTGATCCTACAGATACATTGCATTTGCACTCCTTCTTCCAAATATCATGGAAACCGTGAGCTCATGTAGTACTTCGAGACGCGAAACTAATGATCGCAATGATCCAGACGGTCTTAGTAGCAACAGGCTCATTGTTGGTTTGATGGGATGTCTCGCCAATCTAGCAAGATAGTTGCATTTGATAGTTCACAGACGCTTGAGAGAGTTTGGCACCAATTCTCTTTTCGAAAATGCCTGCAGCCATGAATACCACTTACATGGTAGAAACCGATGTAAGAAATACCTAATTTCAGCTGACCTGGCAGCGATATACCATAGAATGACATCCGCCCAAAAGTAGAGTGCAATGCCCACATCTGGTCGGGTGCTTCTAAAATCTCTCTGGACTTACTTCATAGGATTCGAAACCGTGCGAATCTGTCCATTACCAGTGCTTCAATGAAGTCTCCAGTATCATTTCGCCCTTTCAAACATTTAAGCGTAAGTTCCATCTCGCTATGACTGCGCATCAGCTTATCGGACGTACTCTGAAATATTGTGATTCCTTTCTAAGCCATACAACTCGCTAATAGAATGCCATGCTGAACTCTTTATTTACTAGTCTTTGTAGTGTAAAAGTGCAGGTTGTAAATTAAAGCGTTTCTTTGTATTTTTCTATTTAATTTAATCGAGATAATTTTATTATAATATTTATTAAGTAAATTTTGTTTGTCCCTGGCATCCACTGCTCTCGAAGACCCGAGAACAAAAAGAAACACAGAAAATGATTTTTGAGCACCGCCGGAAATTTCGAGGTGACAGCTGGTGGGTGCGTTCGTAGTAGTGAATGCATTCGCAGCAGCGGGTGCGTTCGTAGTACATTGGCTGCATTCAGCTGTGATTTTGTAGTGTTTTAAAGGCGGTCGCTACAGTAATCTGAAAATGTTTAAAGCCGTAATATATCTGCATTAGTATCTCTCCTTTTCTCCTTTGAATTTTTCTTTCTTTTCTCCTTCTTTCCTCCGTTATTTTCCTTCGCCCATGACCAAACATTTAAAGTACGTTCATAATCCCTTGAGCGCACGAGTGGCGCAAAAGTTGTCACCTGATGTTCTTTGGCGCTGTAATTTTTGTTATGAATGCAAATCGCTAAAACGAGAGATTAGGCGACCCGGAAATGCAGCCCTCAGAATTTCGGTTGCGGCTCGTGCATTATACGCCATTGCTCCACCCATTTGCAACCACATGTTCTTCAGTCCCAATTCATCCAATTGGCGAAGGAAAAATTCATTGAGCATGGCTCTGTAGTGCTCGCCGTCCACAGTAGTCCTTTAGCCTACGGCGTTTTCGAAAAAATAAGGGTCGATGACGCCTCCAGCGTAAACAGCACACCATGCGATAATTTCGCTTATTCACATATCCACAAAGATGGAAATGGGCCTCGTCGCTGATGATGATTTTCGATGAAAAGTTGTCTCCCTCGTGGTCGAGATTCAGGATGGCTTGAGCGTAGGATACACGCGCTTGTTGGTCTACAGCTAACAGCTGATGCACCCTCTACACTTTTTAAGGGAACATCTTACAGTCTTTCACCAAAATTCTTTGTATAGACCGCCGATTCATGCCCAGCTGTGATATTCTCAGCAGAACGGCTGCTCGGTGGCCGGCCAGACCTGGCAGCATCTCGTGTTCCATACTCCATACATAACAATTATTCCGTGTTCTTTAGGAGTACAGCGATTCATGTCTTGTTGACGTGTATTTTGTATGTTTACTTCACAAATGTCAAAGTAGAATTGACATTTGCCGTCATTTGTAAAAATTATAGCATCTTTCGATAGGGTGATGACTTTTGCGCCACCTCGTATTAAAAAAAGTCATTTGCAAGCTCGTGAAGCTTAAATTTAAGTCGATTTACTTCAGCATTGATTGCCATGAAACTGTTTTATATCGTGTTGTTTACTCCCTTAAATTCGCCCATAAATCTTCGTTTTCCGCGATATACAATTCTTTTCTCGTGACATTTTTACCTTTATACGGTATAACGAGTCCGCACCCTTCCTTAGTCTTAGAAATATAAACCCTTTTGAAGTATATTTGACCTTATACTTTCGCAATTAACGCGCGCGAACCGGCTTAGGCCTCTGTCAAACAGAGCACGTTTTAACCCCGCGTTGTATTCTATTGAAACTGTCACGCAGAACGGTGATACGCGGTAATACCTACGAGTATGTTGAAATACAAATTCTTTATTTCAACGCAGCGTTGATATTGATTCTTTTTGTGAAACAATGGATCCTTTAATTGAATTTGTGCATGAATACCCATGTTTATACGACCAGAGTGATGAAAACTACAAGAACATTGTTTTAAAGGCCAAAATATCGGGAAAGATTTGAATGAAAAGAATAACAAAAGTTCCTCCTTCGAGCTGTTTGACACTTTGACGGGTAATGCAAAGCTACTGAAACAAAATGTTGTACAGTAATGACCGCTCTGTGTGGCGTTCTCTCAAACGTAGCAGTTATTAAGCGACGTAAAGTAATTTAACCGCAGTATTAAAAACGCGTTCCGTTTGACTGAGCCTTTAGCCTCACAGAAAAATCATTTACTCTAAAATTTGATGTGAAAATTTCAAGGATTTAATCACTCATAAAATGTCCTACTTCTCACCAATGGCCATTTGGAGGCAATAATGCGGAGAATATTAATTTTCCCAATCCGATTACAAGCAAATGAAATTGCAATATATGTACACGTCCATCAATCCTTAGGCAATACACTTAAATGACCACTCGAGTCCCCTAATTCCCTGACAAATAAAAAATTTAATCAAATCAATCACAATATTTGGTCGATTTTGTTACATAAAACACTTTTTTCTCTCCAATCGTCTGACATCAATCAATGGAATCCGAGTATAAAGTGGCAAAACGATTTTTTATGATACCACTTTCCCACGTAGTCAAGTTGTCCACCATTAATAACAATGAACCTGAACCACCCACAAGGAAATGTCCTGCACCTTCTGTCAGAAATTGGAAACAATTTTTGATACAATAAAACACACACATGCTTTGGTCATTTTTCAAAAATTTACTCCTACACTCGTACCACCACTCTTTCTCATCTCTGGATTTCGTTTGTTTCTTTTATTTATTTTATTTTTTATTTCAAACCAGGGATGGTAATAAATTGAGAACCGATTTTTGAAATTATACTCCTGTTCGTTTATAGCATAAAGTGTCCATTTTGTTCTGTTTTATTGGGACGGAGTTTTTTCTACCACTTACGCCATCTGTTGGTGAGGTGTAATTTTGATTAAATGCCTGTAATAATGAGCAATTAAGCAATAGCCGTGTACGATGTACAATGAACTGTCAATGAATTTTCAGAAATGTCAAAACATTTGCCAACAATAAATTTTTTTTCAAAACAAATTAAATTTTTTCACCAACCGACAGATGAACTGCCATTAATACGTCATAGTAATATCTGTGCTACCACGTCTTTACGATGAACTCTTAATTGCAGTTGGGTTGCTTTTTTGTAATATTCGCAAAAAAACATAGCTAACGATGTAATTTGGCCAATATGCTTGACAGTTCTGACAGCTCGTTGAAGGAGTATTTATTTCTCCGCTCCGAAAGTAGCGACATCTTTTAAATATTATTTACAATGCATTGCTACACCATGGCTTTTCAATGGTTTGTTGTCATTTTTTGACGGTGATGACATCAATCAGCTGTGACGCATCAAATAGTTAAGTTCTGATAAAAATCAAACTGAACTTCGTATGCACGGCAACTCAAGGTAAGGCGCATTGATTCAGATGGTGTGGCTTTGATGTAGAATGCATATAATGTCTAGCATTGGTGTGGCATGCACGTGATGTGACTCTAGTTTGTTGCGAACACATCTAACTGAAAGGATATGGTACATGGTTTATCGGAATTGCATCTTGGTCATGTACAAATCACTTGTCGCGTGCCAATGAACGACTTATCCTGCAATTGCTGCCAACATGGGTGTGAATGGAGATACTTCCTCTCTTGCGATGTTTTAACATGTCAAATCAATTGACAGCGTTGTGCTTCTTTTTTTCGCATTCGAATCGAACTAATTGTATTTGATTGAAGGAAACAGATCAGTCTGAGCTAGATCTTGACGTAAGGGTTGCACAGGTGTTTGACGGCTTAAAAGGCGCTCATACCAACTTCGAACTTACGATTTCACAAAAATTATGATGAAAATTTCGAAATTGTTTTGAAATTACTTCGAAATTGCTTCGAAATACGATCATCTGCGTTTGCGCTTTGAAAGTTTGTCAGAACAAAATGAAATTTGTAGATAACACGGAGGAGTAAATCATTGGAAATGACAGCCGAGAACCACCAAAATAAGCAAACAGTCCTCATATGGTATGTCGTCCGCGTTGTGCATCCATTTTGGAATCGAATATTCTTCGGGCTAGAGCGTTGGTGTTTATTCATTCTACATGTCCTAGGCAACTTTAGCGAGCGACTAATGTTCGCGGATAGATCTGGGTTTGAAGCTCTCTCCACCTCTAAGTTAGTTCGAAAATGCAAGGCTTTTCTAAAGCCTGAGTTCGCTGAATCGTATCTGGATCCCAGGTCACAATGAGATCACCAAGAAACTGGCTAGGCACACCTCGAAAGAGGACTTCCCAGAGACTGAGCCCGCGCTGGGATTGCCTGTACTCCTCGGATAGAGGTCGATTGACAAATGGGTCACCGAATAATCGCTAGTAAATAAAGGGCTAAGCATCTCTAAAAACTCTGCATGTCTCATGCTGTCTCTCGCCTGGAAACATTGTAGACTGCCGACGCACTGTCTTTATGGGGCACTAAACTTTTGTTATGCACCTAATTGTGGTAGGCATTCACCACAACCGCCTTCTTTGAACATCTCATCTTCCTGTCAACCGAGGCGCAACTTGTGGAATGCATTAATGTCAATTCTTGACAAGCATAATATGTCACTATTGTGAAAAGCAAATATCAGTTACGTTAAAATTCCATCAAAAGCAGCTTTGCTTGACTTATTTCCATTCTTGGCATTGTCGAAATCTCTGCAAATTACCTGTTTCTGTCATCATTTTTGTCCCTTATTCATTTAAGCTCCACTTAATTGTCCCCCATTAAATGCCAACTAAGTTCCACAAAGTTACCATCATCCCTTTAACACTGTTATTAACCGTCAACCTTCCTTTGGTTGTATTTGCAAACGCCAACAGTAATTCCTAACGCAGACAACTTAAATCGCAACCAATTCAAAGCGTAAAAGTGAACCAAGAAACCATGGAACCGAGGAACCCAGTCAGCTTGAAATGTAGAGTGTGTGTTGTACAAGTCCTTCTATCCCATAGGTTCGTTCCATTTGGAATTCTACAAAAGTACTCGAATTACTGTGCCAACCAAAGAATTCCTAATTAGCTTTACATGCATTACAATTATGATCGTAGCACTCTACACCGAATACTAAGTATCCATCCGCGTCCAGAGATGTGCATCTAGAACAGGAGTTTTCCATTAAACAACACCCAGCAAGGTACGACTAGTCCTATGTGTAGACAAAATGGTTACATTGCCAAGCGCCCTTGTCTCTGCAGCAATTTGTCCCGGTAGATGGTACCAGTGAAGAGGTGCATTTTTTTTATTATTTTTTTTTTTTTTTTTTTTGTAGAGCCCCACTGTCGGCGCAGTGTGTGTACAGAGCGACATGACCCAAAACGACGACAACACTACTCGTATACCTGCGCCAAGGGTATTGCATATGGAACCGCACAATAGATTCAGAAACACGCCACTACCACTGGCTCTGGGACTGGCACCGGCATCGGGAACGGCACCGTCATCATCACTGTCACCGACACCGGCACCAGCAACAGCAACGGCTATACATAGCAACATCACCTGAAAAGGGAACCTACCTATGGTACATCTTCTGTTGCTGCTTCTACTCCTCGCTCTCTCGACCTCGATTTCTTTGCGGCTGAAGTGGACTACCTCACGGGTCGGGGACAACGACGACAAATGCGTTTAATTGCACACCAGGTCTATGGCTAGGTTCGGTTTGGGCTCATTCCACTGCTACCATCGAAATAGGGTTAACTCATTATGACGCTTGCTCTGCGAGAAGGTTGGGGAATGTGCGACCATGGCGGTTGTACGAGTAGATCTCTGCTCTTAGTAGAGGAATGTGTAACACATCCCTGGATAATTAATTTTTTTTTTCTTTTTTTTTTTAATCTTTTCAAAATAAAATAACAGAAGCTCGCCCCGGCCTGGGCTATGCTTTGGTGTTGAGTGGTTTTAATGTACGCTCAAGCTGGCCTTGTGGAAAATATTGCTCCTGTTCCGGCACTGCTGTTCTGAATGAATGATGCACACAGGATTGTGCAAGAGGGAAACTAGAACGAACGAATCACCGTTATTCGTGGATTGTTTCGAATAATTAATGTTTTTTTTTTTTTTTTAGTTGTTACCTTTCGTTCCTTTGAAAAAAGAAAAGCTATTCGTGATGAAAGTTTGTTGCGGGAATATGACGCGCGGCGACAATTGGAGTTCCATATTCCGTTGTTGGATAAATTTGGTAATTGCGTGTATGCGGGAACAAACAGCATCGGCAATTGTATGGGAATAGGCCCCTGCTTAACTTTAATGCGTAACGAGGAATGGTGCGGAGTTTTGTTGGCTTTTGTGGGTCAGGAGTTGTGTGGAGTCACGCAGAAGAGTACTCATGCTTTGAATCCCTTTTGCTCACGTCTCCATTGTGAGGAGTGGTTTTAGTTGTCCTAGAGAAACGTTAAGGGTTGAGTGGGTTGATAAGGACATCTTGGAGGGAAGATTTAAGTGCCATTTCGTGCAGAATTAAAGAGGGTCTAGGGTAGTGGAAATATAAAGGACAAGCTGTTGCTAGGGATACATCGTAAATGGACATTGGGAGCACGCATTGAAAATTGAAGCACAGATTATGTGTACTCGTACGTGGGTTATAATGGGCAAAATTGCTGGCCACAATGAATCTTGGCCTTTCCGTACGTTGAAGCAACCATTGACAAAGGCTTGGTTGACTATTGTTTTAGGGGAAAATGTTCTCTTTCAATTCCCCAGCTGTCTTCAATATAAATTAGTACTAAGCAAACCACATGGGCGCTTTAGTGTCGGCCATTTTCTACCTTTTTCACCGGGAATGAGTCGTCTAACCGATTCGTCAGCTTCACAATCGGGACCGAATATTTTACGAAGGATTTTTCTCGACCGAGTATGTCTTTACCCGCTTTCGATAGAGTTCTTGCGTCACCGCCTTAAAGTAGGACTGGGATGATCAAGGTCTTATGAAGTCTTCATAGTTTTTCAATCGCCGTGGTTGTCAAGAGTGATTCCTCGTTTTATTTCTGCTGAGGTGTTGTTGGCAGAATTAATAGCAGAGACAAGGTAGACAAAGTTCCTTGCTACCTGGACATCTTAGCTGTCAATTGTGACGTTCTGTCCAATTCGTTGATGTTGTGTGTCCTTCTTGTTGACAGCATATACTTGGTTTTGCCCTCATATACCGCTAAAGCCATTTTGGCAGCTTCCGTTTCAATTTTATCGAACCCAGCTTTGACACCCTGCTGAGTCCCCCCGATAGCGTCCGCTAGTAGTTGCACAGACTTTTGAAAGATTGTGCCTCCAGTGTTAGCTTGTGAGTTCCACACAGTATGATCTCAAAGAAGTCGCATGACAGCGCGTCACCTTGTATAAAAGCTTTTTTTTTGACATGAAAAGCAGCGAGCGTTCTCCATCATCATTCTACACAGATGGACAAGCTTGGCAGGGGTGCCAAAACTAGACATGGCTCTATATAGTCTCTCTAGATGCTGCCGTATGCGGCCTTAAAATCAATGAAAAGATGTTGGATATCGATTTCGATTTCGACTTGTTGAGTTTTTTCCAGGAACTGTGAAGATTTGGTCGACTGTGGACTGATTTGTTGGATTTTAGCTTAGATATTGCTATTCTTACTTTATTCCGGTCAGATGAACGGAAGTTTTGGCTATCATCGTCTAAGTTGAATGGTAGATGCAGTCTGGAGAAGAAGTTGTTTCATATTTTCAGCACCGACTGTGAGTCTACTTCAAGGCTTCCTTCTTTATCTCTACAGACTTCTGCCTTGACACGTTCTGTTTACATTTTGGTAACACTTCTGTACATTATTCCTGGGGTAAAACCTCTGAATATCTGCGTCGTACGCTTCATCAAACCAGAGATTTATTGGTGGTGCCCGAGTGAAACCCAGCACATCAGTTGCCGCGCCTCTGATGGCACGTTGGCATCAGAGACGGCACGTTGGCACCGTTGCCACTGGTCTTCGGTACTTAATGCTCGCGGCATAGGAATTGTAGAGAGATTTCGGGATACGCGTTCGGCGGTGAATCGCGGCCTCTTGCGATTTCAGCTTTTTTACGTGGTTCTTCTTTGTTGTGGCTCTTGAGAAATTCGCATTCGCACCTTGGCTGCGACAAGGTGGTGATCTAAGCCAATGTTGGCTGCCCGTAACGTTCGGACGCCCAGAATACTGAAGGCATATCTTATGTCTATCGCAATGTGATCAATTTAATTTACCGTTTCATGATCCGGAGATCACCATGTCCCCTTGTGTATATTGAGAGGTGGAAACCGTGAGCTTGTTGTAGTAATATTTCGTCCTGCCGCAAAGTCCATAAGCCTACGTCCGTTGCCAGACCAACTGTCCCACCAAAAGCGTCCTCCTTTTCTATTCTGGCTGGTCATATGTCTCATGGAGAAGCTCGTTGAAACATTCTTTGATGGCGGCGTCTTTGTCTTTCGTGGGGACACGGGCACATATTAGGCTTATATTAGCGAACTTAACCTTTATCCGGATTGTCAGAAGACACTCGCTCTTGTGTGGGAAGTTCAAGACTGCTTGCCTAATCCTGCCGCGTATGCAAAGGTCGCCAACAGTGAATCGATTTTTATCCGAGGCCATTAGTTAGTTCGTCACATATTTGTAATCTCTTTCGTATAGGGTTGTGAGCCTTAGACGGCGTAGGAAAATACTGGCCGGTCATGCCCTTGCCATTTTAGCCTGCATGAGTAAGGGTTCACTCATGTAGTTACCGGGGACCACTCCACGGGGAGTTGAGCCAAGAACTCTTGAAGTGCTCTCTCCTCTAGGCTCGTCGGACTAATGTGTCATATCAGCTAATTTCTCGTACATCCACCACACAGTTAGAGAAAAGATTCCTAAAAGAACCGTACCATATGGCAATATTAGAAAGCCAATTGGAGCGGACTTAACAACTTCTTTAGGAATTTTAACTGGTCATTATGTTTCCTCGATAACGACGTAGATGTCACTGCTGATATGATCACACACACCATTCGCTTTGGAATGAGAAACTTTATCCCTCATCGGATTTTAGTGTCAAACCGAAAAGGCATGGTACGACTCGATCTGTAAAGAGGCTGTCTGGGTTAGAGAAATGTTTTTTCGGCCCTTAAGACCAACCCAACCGAGGAAAACCGAAAAAAGCTTAAACGAGCCAGGAATGACTACAACGTCTTTCTCAAGCGTGTGAAATTCCAATACGACCAAAAACTGAGGCAAAAAATACTGCAATGCCCCAAAGGCAGTAACAATTTTTGGTCGTTCGTCAAAAATATTAGAGATTCTGCATCATCTTCCATCCCAACGCTCATTTACAATGACATTCCAGCTGTCAGCTCTTTGGACAAGGCCAATCTGCTTGCTGCACACTTTGCGGCCAGCTCAACACTCCCAGATTGTGCCTTGTCTCTGCCTACACTTGAGTGCGTCGAATTTTCAATGGGACAAATCCACTTTCGCACTCGTGTATCTTAATATTCACAAATCCGCTGGTCCAGAAGGTATATCTTCTCCTGAAGAGGTGTTCTTCCACGCTGGCAAAACCACTGCGTAAGCTTTTTCATCAATCCTACCCTTTGTCCAGCCCGTCCCTAAAAAAGGCGAATCTTCCTCTCTCTCCTCATACAGACCCATTGCACGTCCCTTCTTTCCAAGGTCATGGAAACTCTGATAAACCGTCATCTCATGAAATATCTCGAAACACGAAAAATTCTTAATGACCGGCAGTACGTCCACAAGTCCACTGGTGATTTGATGGCATGTCTGTCATCAATCTGGCGAAAGAAAGCAAAATAGCTGCACTTGATATTTCTAAGTCATTTGACAGAGTTTGGCATTAGGCTCTTTTGTCGAAAATGCGTGCTTTTGGGATCGACGACTCTCTTCTTCAATGGATTAGAAATTACCCTTCGGAAAGTTTAATTCAAGTTATTTTGGATGGTTTCACGTCTGATATTCACAAAATAAATGCTAGACTGCCCCAGAGCTCCGTTCTGTCTCCAACGCTCTTTTTAATTTTCATTAATGATCTCTTGTCTGCTACTTCTAATCCAATATATTCCTTTGCTGATGACAGTACTCTCTGCTTTTCATATTCGTTCATGGACTCACGTCCTTGCTCTTCGGCTGTAAAACGGGAATGCCAGGGTATGTCAAGCTCATTCAATTCAGATATTAACAGCATAACTAATTCCGGAACCGCTAACAGTTGTAGAATTGAATGCTTCCAAAACACAATGCTGCCTGCTATCGTTAATTATCCATGGATGGCACTTGCATCGTCGAAACGGATAAACTACCCATCCGCGGTATATGTGTCAATGATAGCTTACGTTGGAAAGACCACATATTCGATGTCGTCAAAAATGCTGCAAAATGTCTAGGTATCCTCAAGCGATGTAAGAAATATTTTACCCCCTCTGATCTGGCCACAATATATAAAGCATTCATCCGCCCAAAATTGGAGTACAATGCCCATATCTGGTCAGGTGCTCCTAAAACATCTCTGCACCTGCTAGATAGGATTCAAAACCGTGCGATAAAACTCAAACGATGGACACCCTCGAACACCGACGTGATGTCTCGTGTCTCACTCTGTTTTATCGCTGTTTCCACCACCAGTGTCCATAGAAATCGACAGTAGCATTCCGCCCCTTGAAACTTTTAATCGTAACAACTGCCTCGCTATGAATGCTCATCAGTATGCCCTCAAGCCCACTTTCGGACGTACTCTGAAATATCGTGATTCATTCCTAAGCCGCACAAGTCGGTTATGGAATGCCCTGCCTAGCTCTTTGTTTCCTAGTCATTATAACATTTAAAACCAACGTTCACCGGTACCTCTCTTTCTATCCTCCCTGATTTTCCTTCGCCCGCGCTGTATGCAAGCATTTTAAGAGTACTTAAATCCCTTGAGCACGCGCAAATTATAAAAAAAAAAAACATTATCTTAGAGTTTATAAATAAGTCCATTGTCGTGACACCAACGTACAATGATATCAAACTCTGCTTGCATTGTCTGACTAACTATTGTCTGTTGCAGTGTCATCAGCATATTGGAGTCCGATACCATTTCGTAGCACTGCAAGCATATCGTACATAATGAAGAGAAGTGGTCCTAAGATTGAACCTCGTGGTACTCCCATGTCAGCATTATTCAGCAAATAACTGAAACAGTTCGATATCTTTAGCTTGAAACTTCTTTCACGAAGATACGAGTAGCTTGCAAACCAATCGACCTCGAATGCCTATTTTTTCAAGCATATGGATAATTTTGTTATGACAGAGAGTGTCAAATCCTTTTTTGATTTTAGTTTCTCAAGAACTTATCTTATTAATGATTTTACATATATCTGTCGAGATAATCCTGCAATCTTCTCGCCATCCCTTCTTCTATTATCTTGTCGAATACTGCTAGCATAGAGATAGGACGGTAGTTCGAGGTATCATCTTTTTTGCCAGACTTGTAAATAGGTCGTACTATGGCTATTTTGAGTTTCTTTGGAAATTCTCTTTGTTCCATAGACATAAAGGAAAGTTCAGGACAGAAAGATCTTTTGACAATTTGCGTCTTTTAATTTGGAAAGGGACAAAAATTCGATGATCGACAGCCAAAGCTAGTCAACCTCTTATTCGTTGGTATTCCTCTCCGATTCATTTGTTTATGTTTCTATGAGATGGGGTTTTTCGTCATTTCTGACACACTTCATTAGCTATTTGCCCTCACACGTTGGGTATTTCCAAAAGAGTTTACAGACATAGTTGCAAGATGTTCGGCTGAAGTGATTCTTTTAGGCCTTTGTTTCTATGGGCTTCTAAGCAAATTGACAATTTAAGTTTGGAAATCCGTGTGCAACGAATATGGTAAAACAGCTTGAAAATATAACGTCAAAATAAAAATCAACATTACTCGTGGCCTCCCTCAAGGCTGGGTACTCAGTCCACTTCTCTTGGAAATTATCTGTAGGAACTGCCAATGACTAAGAAACATGATATCTAGGATTATTGCCTTCTTATATGTTCCTATTTCCGGATATATGTATAAGCCTTGGTATTATAAGGTTTACGGCAGTAAAAGGCGTCATATTCAGATCGAACCACCTGTCAAGTTTTGCATAAAATCTCATCTTTTTCAGCTTCTCGACTTCCCACATACGTCTGCCTTCAATATTGTCTGAAGTGAGTAGAAAACAATTGAATAAAGTGACTTGACCGACCGACCACTTGTTACAAAGTCAAACACCCAGAAGCACTCAAAATCCGGGAAACAGCAGCACCAATTGCTCGTGTTCCCATCAAATCACAGCCATCAGCTGGTTACAGTTAAGTTCATCTCTCAATTTACACCAATTGCCGCTGGAACCTTGATTTGTTCGCATCTCTCCGCGATCTGCATTTGGTCGGTGCGCACTCGGATTCACAATAAAACGTGAAAATTTGCATTCTTTATTGAAAGCAATCACCAAAAGTGTCTCCTTTAGTTGTAGAGCGCGAATTAATTTGACCTTTTCACCGATTCACCGATTAACCGATTCCGACTGACTATCGTCATGTCCCATCTCTCCATCTCTGCATGTTGTCCATGGCATGTCGTCAATTTAAATCAATTGTAATGCTCTCCATTACAATCGCACGCCACAGCTAGTTAGTCCCACTGTACACAGATTGACTTCAATCATTACCTGCATTCTGGAATTGGAATTGCTATTTTCCATCAGCTGTCATCATCAGCTAGATTGAAACAAAAGCCCGACCCCAGAGTAACGTGACCATGTAAGCAGGCATCAAACGCTAGCTATAGCATCATGGAGCTGTTGTGCTCTGGGGACTAACTAAATCTCAAGGTTACCCTAATCACCATCCAAAATCTCGGCAATGGAAATTATTTTTAAAATGCGCTCATCTCTCACTCCGGATGCATGGAGGATGTCGTGAGGTGCAGTTTGCTCATTTGAAACGCAAATATCTGTCCAATGGAATGCCATACACGGCCACAGTGGGGATTGGATACCCACTGACTCGTGGTAGTATCTGGAAATACTTTGATATTCGTACCTTGACTATAAGATACAATACATTCCACTACGAATACGAGTGCGACTATGTATGTACTCGTAGTACCTCGAGTTGGCTACGAGGATGATTTGAATGACCAATTTGCATTTGCTCTTAGTCAGAGAGCTTAGCGGGGCATCAAAGTTGACATCCAATCGACCGACACCTAAAGTGGCAATGGCCAGTTCAAACAGATCCTCTTCCGCAGTGTTTTCAGACGCTTTTTATGCGCTCTATTTGATTTCTTAAGAAAAAAGAAAGCAACAATTCGATTTAAGTTTGGAATTTACGTACTCGTACGAGGGTACACGCTCTCCGGCAGCTCTTCTTGATGGCGCTGCTGGTTGTTTCCTTTAATTAAAGCCGACAATGACTATGAGGATGGCTCCGCAGATGCATTCCAAAAGATACATACGAGTACGAGTAGGCTTTGCCAACCAACGCACCATGTACGAGTACGGATACAGATACCAGGTTCAGGTTCAGGTCCTCCTGTTTCACAAAACTAATCACCTCTAGCCGAACCTTTGATTGGAATGGACAACCGAACCATCTGTGTGGACCCGTATCTGGAGAAGATTTAAATTTACAGCCATCTTTAGCTCTGGTTGGACTTTTTTATGGTGCTCCTTTCGGGCGAGTTACTCAAAGATACCCTGAACTTCCACTTGCTGCTGCGTGGATGTACGTACGAGTATTCAGTGTTAAACACGTTTCCCAGTCCTGACTTTAATGGTACAGCGATTCATTGCGGAGTTTATGCTGAGGTAGAGAGAGAGTGAGAGAGATTTTATGGATACACCGGGTTTTGTAGAATTTTTCCGGTTCTTAACATGGATTACAGGAACGGCATGTCGGCTTATTAATTTAATGAGTGTTTCATTTAATTTTTATTAAAATGGATTTATGTCGAGTCTAGGATGTGAGTTTGGGGTGTTTTTTTTATTTCTTGTGTGGGCAAGGATACGAGTAATTGCAACCGATGTTGGTTGAAAGAAATAACTCTTGGAGATATTGGATCTACTGGTTTTCTAGTCGTTTGTGCTAGTTAGTTTCATCTACATCACGCCTTTGCATGTCTAATGGCTGACTTTTTTACTTTGTAACGCCAACTTAGCCGATGTTTCTTTACACTTTATAGTGCCATAAAAGATCGATGTATCTCGGGGCTACAGCACCAGTTGGGTGTTTCTCAGAGTTTTTGTAGTTACAAAGCCCTAGGATGACCTATAAAACACACATTGTTCATTTGGTAAGTTAGTTATATGATCAGAACCGATATTCACTTAACAAGATGAACTAGGAGCATAGGCAGGCGTTCGAATGGAGGAATTTTCTAGAAATTCCAAGTTCAGATCATTTGAGTACTTTCGCCAAGAAGTCGCAAGAAAGATACTGACGGAGGAGCTCCATACAGCAGTAAGAGCGCCCATTTGGATTCTGATTTGTCCACAGATTAAGGCAAGAAGTCTTGAGTTTCAAGCATATGATCTGACGTCAAGTGTGACAGAAAGATGAATCGCGGTAGTTTAAAGATAAGTTAGGAGAACCTATAGTTTTCACTATACCACCTCCGAACTCGGACTCAGTCTAATGTATCTTGCAGCCTTCACGCAAGAAACACCATTATGTGCAAGTATTTGGGGTCATTCCGGATAGTAAACTTCCTTGGGCTTATGTCGCATCAACGTTGAAGGGCGCAGTCAGTTCTATGACAATGTAAGCGCCATGTTGGCAAGTCTTGGGGTTTGTCACCGAGAACGGTGAATCTGCATCTAAACGGCAATAATAGTACGAATTCTCTTCAATGTATCAGAAATAAGCTTTCACGTAAAGGATGGTCTGACTTGAGTGCTTGGGGGTTTTCTTCCGCACGTTTTACTAAGCTCTTGACATACAGATTAACCTCTATCCTCTTGATATTTATATCATGGATTTCACTCTCACTTTTCCTCTATCTTCTAATTGTATTATGGATCATCAGAGTCTTAGCAGATGGCATTTACGAAATGGCAACTAACTTCGCTTGTTGCGAGAATACAAAATCGACTTTCCGTCGGATAAAATCTGAAACAGAAAGGAAAAGGGGTCGGATGGTTCCAAAAACAATTAGACTGTAGCCCTTGTGTCTTCATGTCTGCGTGGAAAACGATTACCTAAGACTTCACCCTCCATAAAGTAGACTTGTGTCCATCGGTCAAGAAATTCTAATGGCAATGAGCTATTATGAATTAGAAGTGACAACATTTGTGCCATGCTGAACCCTCAAACTACTTCTAAGTTAATTTGAGAATGCAAGGATCTTTTAAACACAGAGACAGCAGGCTGAATTCACTGAGTGGTTTCTGGGTCCCAGTTCATAATGAGATGACGCAAAATGAGCTCGCCGATAAAACTTTTAAGCAAGACTCAGAGGAGGACTTCTGAGGGCCTGAAGCTGAGATAGGATTGCCTGCATCCTCTGTTAAAAATTCCATTCGCAGCTAAGCTTATTGGGATCACAACTCTCCAGATTGCAGAAAGATAGAACGAACATTTCAGTATTTCCTTACAAAGTCAACGACAATCAGTTAACGTATGGTCCATATACAAATTACTTTGTGAACCGTATGTTATTTTGATACTGACAGCTCTTTCCTGCTCGAAATCTTGACTGCCAATCAGTATCATACCTTTGCAGGACGAAATGAATCCCTTAACGCTTGAACAACGTTCGGAAACATTGCAAACTTGTTTCAAAAGTGAGTGCTGTGTTGCTCAAATAGTGCGTTTTGGCTGAAATGAAGCCCCTACCGCGATTGCTGTACGCAAGTCTGCACACTAAATTTATTTGCAATCGAGTCTGCTTACGGACAACACTCACGGCAGCCTCATCGTACGGTATGTACCGACGAGAATGTGGCTGCACTTTCGACCGTTCGACTCAATCCAGGAACATCGACTCGCCATCGATCTCAACAACCCAACATTTTACACAATGAAATGATGACGAGAATTTTGTACAATGTCCAATTGATTTAGAAATTGAAGGCCCTCCGCTTCGTTATCGCTTCTCAGTTTGGGCCTTACAGCAACTCGAATTGGACGTCGAATTTGGCAGAAAAATCATTTTTCCAGACGAGGCGCATTTTCGTCTCGGCGGCTATGTTAACAAACAAAATTGCCGCATCTGGCGATCGGAAAACCAGCACGTCATTGTCGAGAAGCCGATACATCCACAGAGAGTGACAGTTTGGTGTGGATTTTGGAATGGTGGCAGCCCATTTTAATTCGAAAATGCTGCTGCAAACGCCATGTCAAGTTACCGCCTCGGAGCTTCGATTTGACCCCGTTAGACTTTTTTTTTGTGCCATTAAAGATCGATATTATGCAGACAATCCAGAAACGATTCAAGCCCTTAAAGCGGATATCGTCCCAGCCATTTGTAAGATGAGCCAGAAACAGTCAACAAGGTCTTGGAAAATATGAAAGCAATCGACCGAAACAGAAGCAGGAGATGAGATAATGATGTTATTAGAGGTAAAGGTGGAAGGAAATCAAAACCTTCGTGAAACGCATTAATAGATTCAACGCCGAAGCTGACAATCTAAAGAGAATACACCCGCATACACTACTGTAAAGCAGGTTTCAGCATTCAACGTAGAAAACGATCGACACCAATGTCATCCAATCTGACCACGAAGGCGTTTCGACAACGATATCCAATCTAAAGTCTCATAAACCTATTGAAATGGTAAGGGTTCATTTCCAAAGTATTTCAAGTAGCAGGAGTTATTTTGGAGCATAACATTTCATCCTATTTTTTCTCTGTCATTTCGGCATTAATGGAATAGTGAGTGTTCTCTATCGTCATTATGCACAACTTGACAAGCTTGTCAGGCATGCTAAAATTAGGCATTGCTTGTCTTCAGTACATTTCAGCTCCTATACCGTCGGGGTATCTTTCCTGCCAGAGAAACACAACCGGCCTCGGATAATGAATCTCCTCAAATGGCAACGTCAATTGACTACGATTTGAGAGTATGTAGCTGGAAATGTTCGAACATTGTACACCCCAGGTGCTACTTAAAAGCTTGAAGCTGTCCTCACGCCGTACAAGGCAGATATTACCGCGATCCAGGAGATACGATGGATAGGATCAGATAAGATGAAAAGGAAAAATTACGAGATTGATTACAGCTGCCATAAAAAATTGCTAAGGGAAAAAGTCATGGACTTCAAGCCGAAAAGTGATCGCCTGGCTGTGATCCGCATCAAAGTCACCTTCCAAAACATAAGCCTAATATGTGCACACCTACCGACGAGGCTGAAAACCCGCCTGGCTGTGATCCGCATCAAAGTCACCTTCCAAAACATAAGCCTAATATGTGCACACCTACCGACGAGGCTGAAAACCCTATCAAGGAGGAGTTTCATAACCTCCTGGATGGAGCCTATGGAGCCTGTCGGGAGTATGATGTCAAAATTGTACTCGGGGACTTTAATCGATTTTGCAGCAACTCATAATATGGTGATAAGTAGCACTAGGTTCCCAAGACTAAGAATCCACACTATCCCCGTTATCCAGAAGGCCGAATCGACACATTCCGAGGGGCTAACTTCGACTCTGACCATTTTCTTGTTGCGGTTTAATTCGAAGCTCGATTGTCCAACGAGAAGAACTGCGAACTGGTCAGAAGAAGAAATTTGGCGTTGGGCGCCTAAGCGGACTTGGAGTAGCCATATAGATACCGCCTGAGTGGAGAACTCTCCGCTGTGTAGTCACCCATCACCAATGCAAATAATCAGTAAAGCCAGTATCACGAAATCATTAAGGAGGTAACCGAAACTGTAGGGTACCAGACACCCCAGAGAAAGAGCCCGTGGGTGATAATGAATGCGTATACCGGAAAAAGGTGACCGAAGCGTAAAACAAGGGCAGCGAGGAAAGACTTTCGTGCCAAGAGAAGAGAGGAGAAGAGCCTACGCAGCCTCCCATCTCAAGGAGATTAAAGAGTCTCGCGATCGAAACAACATCCGAAAGTTTTACAAGAAGCCCAAGGAACTGGCGGCTGGCTTCGAGACCGGGAGACAAGCTCTTCGAAACTGCAACTTAGTCATCGAAGCACAGGGAATAGTAGATGTGTTTAAGCAGCATTTCCAGTAGCTGCTAAATGGGCATCATGTAGAGATAGTGATAGGGCTAGAAGAGAACCCACATCCAGTCAATGAAGAACCAGTTCCACCACCCATTAAAGAAGAAGCTATAGAAAAGCTTAAGAACAACAAGGCCGCAGGCTCTGATGGCCTCCCAGCGAAACTCTTCAAATACGGTGGTGATGCTTTAGTAAGTCGCATGCACCTACTCCTCAACCAAGTATGGATGGAAGAAAGTATGCCTGTTGAGTGGTCTATCAGCTCCATATGCCCCATCTATAAAAAAAGGCAATCCTATTTCTTGCAAGAACTATCGAGGCATATCCCTGCTTAATGTCGCATATAAACTCCTATCCAACGTACTGTGTAAACGTCTCAAACCGTTCTGCAGCGCACTAATCGGCACGTACCGGTGTGGCTTCCTGCCCGGCAGATCGACTGTAGACCTAACTTTCACACTGAGACAAATCCAACGAATTTCAAGTCGAGACTCACCACACCTATTCATCGACTTCAAAGCCGCATGTGATAGTATTCATCGTCGAGAGCGCTATACGCACTGCAATGTGCAATTTGGAAGTAGCTCCTCCGAACTATTTCAAACGTGCACCGGATTTCGGCAAGGAGATGCGCTATCATATGATTTCTTCAATTCGTTTCGGAGCAGATAGTGCGTAAGGCAGGTGTCAATACAAAAGACACTTCCTTCAACGAGTCCTTCAGCTACTGTTATATGCGGACGACATCATCGGTCGTTCCAGAATGCCGTGATAGATAGAGGCTTTCATGGCGATTGGAGAACAGGCGAAATTGCGAAATTTTTTGACCTCAAAATGACAAAACGTCACTATCGATAGCAACATTTTCGAGGTAGTTAAGAAGTTCACCTACTTCGGAGTAAACGTGAACTCCACGAATGACACCTTAGTGGAGATCCGACGAAGAATTACCCTAGTAAACCGTTGCTACTTCGGTCTGGCAAAACATTTGGGTTCAAAACTCTTCATTCGGAGGACGCAAAGTATGCCTTACAAAATCCTTATCCTGAAAATTCTCGGTATGGCGACGAGTGCTGGACGATAAGCTTCTTCGAAAGAAAAATTCTTCGATGGATTTTTGGTTCCGTGTGCGAGAAGGGCGAGTGGAGAAGAAGATACAACCGCGAGCTCTATGACCTGTATCAAGATGTGGATGTAGTCCAAAAAGCCAAAATACGTCGACTACATTGGCTCGGCCACATTGAGCGAATGGACAATAGTGCCCTGGCTAAGAGGATCTTCGATTCCCAGGTTCGACACGACAAGGAAGGCCGACCACTCATTTAAAAGACCAAGTAATCGCGGATGTCAGAACTCTTGGTCTGAATAACTTTAAGCAGCGTGCGCGGGATCGCAGAGGATGGAAGACTGCAGTGTCTCAGGCAGAAACTCTTCACGGGTCGGGAGCCCGTTAAGTAAGTCAGTAATAGGGAAGTCTCAAGCGTTCATTTCTCATGATCCTGTCATACAACAACTTCCAATTATTGTAAATTTGTCTTATGAAATCTCGTCATTTAATGATGTACCAATGGACATAGGCTTTGAATGTATGAAGAGTCTGAAGGGATAAGAGGATTTCGATAAATATTCACTTAGCCATGTAGACTTCAGTTCACAATGAAATCTACATTTTAGAACACCTCCTCATCAAATAAAACTTTCAACAAAAATTCAATATTCAAGAAAGCCACATTCGACAGTAATGTCAAGTGTTTCACACACTCCTCTTGAACCTCTCTAAGTCTAAAGAGCACTGGAACCATCCCAAAATTCCCCTTTATATGCCTCTTGTAAATTATTCCGAACCTTAGCTCCAGAGGAAAAATTGAAGAATACCTAGAAAACCACACGAAGAACCCGCTTTTAAATGCACTTACTTACGTTTGTTAATAATTAAAAGACATTAGAAGAGCATCAGCAACTTCACTTGTCACCATTTAAGTGTTGATAACAAACACCCTTAACTGCAGTCTCACCCCTCTCTGACAATTCAAGTCAACAACCCTTTACAGTGTGAAAGGACTGAGAATGTTGTCTATTATCTGGAGAATATAACGAGGAGCTTCCATTCCTTTGTCATTACCATTCCTGCATCCTCGTATAAGAAAACACTTTGCGCCCAACTCCATGGAATGCATCTTATCTGAAGTTCATGATCGGTAGTCACCGTACCCACCTGAGTAGTTGGCAAGGTTTTGTGCTAATATACTCTTACACAGGACCATTCCACCCACTCATTAGAAACATGAAAACTACTCAACATAAAGGAGAGATGAAGAAAGAATCATCAATGGAACATGACGACAATGGAAAGAATTGTAATGAAAAGTTCATTTTCTTCATTTCCTTTTATTTCCCATTTATTCTTCGACAAGGATTTCGATTGGTTTTTGTTAAATTTTTTCTTTATTCCTTTTTCTCATTTCAGGTGAAGAAAACTTGCGGTACGCCAAAATTGTTGCCCACCAAAGAGGAACCCATCGCTGATATTCGCCCAGGACAACAGGGTAGCATCAAATGGGCCACACCACCAGATGCGGAACTTCTTAATTTCCTGTCCACCATTGAAAAGTCCAAGGAATTCTACTCGAGAATAGTCAACAAGTAAGTATAGTCATCATCAAAGACATAGGGTCTCGTACCTAGTATTTATCAGGCAGATGTTTTCGATCCACCAGCATAAGAATCAAAGGTCCAACTATAACCACGGAAAAGAAGAGAATGTTCAGGGCGATTTCCTTGTTAGTACAGCATCGGCAGCAGTCACAACAAGGCTGGAATATTTTAAAATTTAAAGACCAAATGATGTAGAGGTTTGGAGTAGTCTCTTAGCTTACATGGCTTCGGAAGGCGAACGATGGTTGATGGCAAGCGTAGAACCAATTTCGACATTCCTTCCAAGCAGTTGCCAAATCTTCTAGTCGAATATCCCAAACCAGCTTGGAATTTATAATTCTGTCAAAAATTGTAGGAGCGCGCATTCGAAGGGAAGTTCCATTTGACGTCGACATGGTTTTAGATGATCATATTCTGCAGCTTTTATTGATGGCTAAAGCCCACAGATTGTGGACCTAAGTTTGAATTTTTATTTTTTTAATTTTTCAACCGAAAACGTTGTTTAAAAATGATGTTTGAATTTGTTTGAATATTAACTACGTTGTGTCGAGCTGTCAACAAAGCATAACCTACTTTGAAAATATTTTTTCAAGATCCCCAAAGAAGTGTTTTATTTTCTTAAAACAACCTGCGTACGACGATGATTACCACCAAGTTCGTGCTCAACGGCACTAAGATCCGTAAGGTCTTTCGCCAGAAGCCGATTAAACTTTTCTACTACGCCTTAACTTTTTTTTTATGAATTTGAGAAGGTCACTAGTAGAGGCTTTGCTACTGCTCTCAGTCTCTGGCTGGTTTCGGGATCTTCGGCACAAAGTTTCAGGAGGTAGATTTCTTTTGTGAAGAAGACGTCTCAAACCGCAGTATCCGGAGATATTACAAGAAGAAGTTGTAGAGCTCTCTGATATCATTTTTCATATTTTCGAAGTTTTTGTTCAAAGAATAAATGGTTATCTTTGCCCCAATTCCTTGAACGTTACGTCAGTATGTTAGGCGAGTTAGAGTAGACCTAGTCTAGTTGCAGTTAGACCAATTGTAAGCCTATTGTGATGCCGCTGGGAGACCCTAGAAACGAAAACAGTTCTTAATAAATTTATCAAGACAGGTAATCTTCGTAGAGGAGAGATCATTAAGATTTCGGAAGTGGTAAGTGCCTACGAATTGGATTCTGATACGTGCCAAAGCAGTTGCAGACGAAATGCCCATAGATTATGTTCCTCAACATCTCTGCAGCTCCTACAGAAATTGTTGCGATGGGCAATGGGAAATATATTATCATAGACGTCTCACAGTTGTTTCAAGGTGTTCAGCTGTGGCTAACCTTGTAAAGGGCTTGATAGTGTGTCATTCGTTTGGCGTACTACATATTTGTTCTTAGGGATCACGAGATTTCAATTTACCAGCGACGCAGTTCTTTGGGACGCCCGAGACATGATCTTCTGCTGGTTAGCCATCTCATTGAGAGTTGCGCGGCAGTTTTTAAACACTCTCGAATTTATATTATCTGCTGCTTCAATATCCGTATTCGATGCAGACTGAGCTACGCTGCAACTTGAAACTTCTACTTGGAAGACATTATATATGAAAAGACTCCTGCGCCAGCGAATATGGAAATTGACTTACTTAGAAAGATCGTTCTATCCATTCGTTCATTGCTGGAATCAGGCGGTTGAAGCCACTTTCAGACGATTTAAGGTAGTTTGACATGTCGTACTTTGTCATATCCTACATTTAGGTCTTTCCATTGCTGAGTATCTCTCAGCCTGAGGGAAGTGTTAATCGCAATTTGCATGCTGAACAGTCTATTGGCAGCAAATGGGGCAAAATTTGAAGAAATTGAAGTGCCGCGGTTGGAGTTGGAGATGTTCTTAACTTGCGAGTTGAGTTTTTTTTAACACGTTTATGTGTGTTCCTCTTTCTAGTACGCGCCATGAAAAGGCTGTCCATAGGTGAGAATTCGTGGTGTCTTGCTTTTTCGTTTTGCTCTGCAACATTTTCTTTTCACCTCAATTTGATGAACAGGATGAGGCCTAAAGACCTGGTACTCCTCGAGAAGCTCAGGGGTTTGGATGGGATGATCTTGATGCTTCTCTTGAAGAGGGTTCTGTTTTTGGGCAGATGTGCGTTAAGGCCCCAGTTATGTGTACAGATGAGAGTGCCCCGAAAACCTCAACTAACAAGCGTCTCCAGCCAGCTCGATCTTTAGCTAGCTGCCCAAGTTTCGCACGCCAAGTCGGCTGAGGTCTGTTCGCTGTCCTTCGGGGGCGGATTCGAAGATTTTTCTGACCGGAGCATTGGCGTCCATCCGCTCTACGGACCCAGCCATCTCAGCCGTTGGACCTTCACCATTCTGGTTAAGTCAATGTTGCTTTGCTTGTCAATTATCTTCTTAGTCCAAAGAAGCAGCGATTGGCAAGGGTTTTCCTTTTTTTTGATCTCAGTGTTGATGTCGTTCTTCGAATTGATAGCGGATCCTAGGTGACAAAGTCCTTAACTACCTCAAAGTTATATCTGTCGAGGGTGACGTTCTGTCCGAGATGTCGGTGTTGGGTGCCCTTTCTTGTTGACAGCATATACTTGGTCTTTCTCTCATTGAACCTTAAACCCATCTTCGCCGCTTCCGTCTCAATACTTGCGAAAGCGCCACTGAAATCACGCTGCTTTCTTCCGATTATCTCAATATCATCGGCGTATGTGAGTAATTGGACGGACTTTCGAAAGATTTTTCATGACAGTCTATCGTTTTATCTAAACTCTTTTTGACATCAAAGGTCTCTGTGAGTTCTCTACGGACCTCGATGGAGCAGGGTGCATTCTCCATCGTCATCCTGGATAAACTAAACGGACGAGTTTGGCAGGGATGCCAAAACCAGACATTGCTCTGTGTAGCTCGTCTCTATAGGTATCATACACGGCCTTAATATCGATGAAAAAGTGATGTGTATCGATTTGGATCTCATGGGTCTTTTCCAAGATCTGCCGAAGTGTGAATATTTAGTCGATGGTGGACTTTCCTGGCCTAAAGCCACGCTGATATGGAATAATCAGTTGTTGACGAACGTCTTCAGGCGTTCATACAATTTGGAAGAAAGGATCTTGTAGGCGATGTTAAGAAGACTGATGCCTTTGTAGTAGGCGCAGTTCAGAGAGTCTCCTGTCTTGATGATCGGGCAAACAATGCTGAGGTTCCATTCATCGGGCAAAGGCTTTTAGAAAACTAAGAAAATCAGACGGTGTCTGGTGAACTTAAAGATTAAACTCTAGTTGATATTATAGAAGATCTGATATATCATTTGCCATTCGTTCAGCCTCGTTAAACTACCTAGCCACATTAGGTGGAAAATATACTTTTTCTCGTAGAACTTAAACTCGTTTAGCATATGATCATACATATTTTCATTATTACCACGTGGTATCACCTAGCTGCTGTGTTCGAATCCAGAACCATACACCGAAAAAAAAGGAAAAAATAATTTCTGACGTCATACCTCATTTCAGCAGGCAATTGCAAACCTCCGAACTCCGAAGTCAAAAGTTCTGCCTATGAGAGAATTTCTCCTTCAAATGAGGCTGCATCCCAAGGAGACCTAGGCTTCAGGCATCAGCTCTCTTCATTTCGCACAGTTTTGCACTTACAGCTTCAAGTTCCACAAAACAGATTGGTGACGCCACCTAAGGCGAGGTCTTCCTTTACCTCGTGGAGCAACAAGATCATTTTCAGCCATTCGTGGTAAAGTTCATGCGCACTAGGGCTATGGCAAGCAAGCGTTATACAGTGATTCCTTCATTGTTCGTGACAAGAACTGCCAGGTTCTTTTATGGTTGTTAAGGTGTGGACAAAAGCGTGTTAGGTATTTCAAAGCGTTGCTAAGTCGATTCGCCTCAGTCTGTTTTCAGAGCTGTTATCGTACAGGCTATATTTTTTCAATGTGCCGTCAAAGATGTGTTGCTGCCCACCTTGACGAAAAGCTTGTAGGAGCAATCTTTAGAAAAGTCGTCATATTTCTCTGAGGCGGCGTGCCCGCATGTCAGTCTTCTGTTGGTAAATTTAACCTTGATGCGGGTTGTAATCAGGCCTTCGATCACATGCCTGGAGCTCAAGACTCCTGCCTTAATCTTCTTCTAACCACAAATCGTCTTCCAAATAAGTTCTCACACTCTAGAAATGACCATAGTAGAAGCCACAGTTTTCCATCGTTCTTCGTTCCATAATATGATAGTCCTTGGATAGAGTGATATCCCCTTTATTGCGGCCTAAGACCTGCATCAATTGTTCGGATGCATTCGAACATTCCGAAAGTTGTTGTCCGTATTTTGTAAGTCCGTTGCTCGTTCGATTGACAACATCACCAGCTCTATCTCAACATCCTGGTTAGGTGCTGTAAAATTCGAGCTCCGAGTATGTCGAAACAGCTCAAACTATTTTATAGGTATAAAATCTACTTCTTGCAACACCGTTGACTCTGTCTTGGGGATTCCTCCTGCATATGCACTGATGTTCACCCAGCTGTTCCTGCGTTTGTCCCAGTGTTCAGTTCTAATTGTACAGGCAAACTTCGTCACCGGTTACAACTTTGGTCACTTCAGTTTTTGAAGAATTTTCCTGTGCATCCCCAGCCCATGCGGCTTACGGCTATGTATTCGTATGCTCAATACTTACATCAATGCATCGGACACTCCTTCCACATCTTGATCCAAACTTCTTCGATTTATTTAAGGATGACGACTGTAGAATAACATTTACCACACTTCCGATTTAAACATTTCGCCGCAGATCATTCGTTTTCATTACGCATTGTGTTAAGTTTTATGTGGGCTTCTTCTTAGGCGCTGTTCTTCTGGTGTTGACTCGCCTTTACTGATAGAGTTGAGACTATTGAGCAGAACTGGACTTTGTCCTGAATCTACATGCTCTTCCAGTGCCATACTGAGCTTTCTCCCCAGAGGGTATTTGGAGATTATAATAAAGCTCTGTTGGACCACACTGAACGCTATTTCAATTCACTGCTCCAACCTACGCAATTAAGTGATTATGTCATCGACTGCTAACCTTCACTCCTGGAGATGCCACATTTATTAGATGATAAAGATCTGCACATAACTGTTTTGTGTTAAATCACTAAAATCAATTTTCCAAAAACTTTACTGCGGGGGCATATAAAAAACAGTAAAATGAGATAAAAAAGAAATAACGGTTACACCTCTATTATGTGGGCGTTGGCATTAAACAGTTCGCCTCCAAATCAAATCAATGGAAAACCTGATCGTCGGTCTTTCCCAATACTCGTGGCTTGATGCCTGATCATGCCGTAGCTCGTTTGCATAATTTCTCCGTTTTAGCGCAAATGATCTTTTAAGCGATGGAAATTCCTACCTAGCCAAACATCTACGAATAAGTGTCGCCATAAAACGCCATTAAAATGTCGCAAATCTTCTACTCTCGAACGGGCTTAATGCAAATAGAAGCGCCGCACCCTAGTTTGATGAGATTCAGTCAATCCTTCTCGTGCAGAGTCTGTAGATTAGTTGAAGTTGTCTTGTATCTGGTATCTGCCTCGGGGACGCCTAGTTTATTCAACAAAAAAAAAATAAATAAAAAAAATGAAAATTAATTCAAATTTATTACAAACCTAAGCATAAACATAAACTAGCACATTTAATTGTCTCAACTTGTCGATTTAATTTAAAATTAAATTTTTTTCTTCTTGTGATTGTAGTGTCTGCGAGGATGAAGATGTTCAACGAAACGATCGACACTGTTGGACCGGTGATCGTATTGGCGATTATAATCAAGTAGCAATGACCAGCGGTCTGGATGCCCAGAAATATAATCCAGAAGTACCACTTGTCCAGCATTCGTATGCACAATCAACAAAATTAAATGAATTGGCCGATAAATTAATTAAAATTCGCTCATCAATTGGGAGTGCTGTAAGTTGATGAGTTGGTTTTCAGCAGAATCAAGGAGCAACCGCGGCGGCACAGCAATGGCAGTTGCTCTTTGCATTTGGCCAACTCAATTGGACATGGAATTTATTGGATTTTATTTAAACTTTTGCTTTATTTTTTAATGTCTAGATTCCTTCGACTACACGCACGCATTCAGATATTCAAAGTGATATGGCCCGACATGACGAGGAAGGCTCCGGTCGGATGCCAGACGATAATGATGATGAAGAGGACAGTTTGCACGGATCGGGCGATGGATCTGGCGATGGTTAGTATAAAAGAAAACAAAAAGAAATTCTAGAATTTGATTTTAATTGATTGATTGACTTGTGCTTTGACTCAGCATGAGTAACGATCAAGTAGCCAACTTGAGAAATATGCATATATCACCACAGATCACAGGCATTGAGGTCATTGTGTTTTGTGTGAGTTCAAAAACTCGAGACATTGCTTTTGCTTAACGATCAATAGGATGATGCTTTTGAAAAGAGAATTGAAGTCATTTACTTTGAACTCTGAAATAAACTCTTATCCGTTGTAGGGAACACATCCTCGTACAGCGGGCAAATTTTTCAATTAAGCAGTCGTACCGAGACTTATTAGGATTTTGTTAGAACCTCTTAGCATTATTTATATGACCGTGGTTCCAAAATTAAAAACTTCACTACTTACACGACTTTATTTTGTTTCAACTACTTCAACAAGCCGCTCGGATTTGAAATCACCATGCAATCATTTATTTTCCAATTGATGTTGCAAAACAAAAGCCCTGTGTGTCCCGGAGTGTGAGCCAGTTTATCTCTCAGATTCTTTCTAGTTTCCGTTAATGGGCTCAGTATGTATGACATCTGGCCTACCGTTCGTGCTGTGACTTGACTAATTGAATTTATATCCTCGGTGAGTTTTGATACTTTGAACTCTCTTTGCCATCTTTTATGAGCTCACAGCCAATATCCATGTACATTGTCCGTACCCAGTGAAGATGTCAACACAAACTTTGCTGAATTTTTCTCTCTTGAGCTTGAATACAAATCTCTGGCGTCAGATTTCAAGTATATACAAGACTTATCGCAAAATAAGTCGGTACAATTATTGGCGCAGCCAGTTCAATATTTCAATTCCAATGCATACTTCAGTATAGTCCGTGTTGGCGCACCTAACTTAGGATTCAAACACTCGGGAGACCAACCTGTTAAATCTCGCGCAAATGTTTGCCCCAGGTAAATGGCTTTCCATTCGATCCTGATTTTGTATCTGCTCTAGAGACAGAGACAAATCGAATAAGTTGGATTATTTTAACCCAATCATTCGATGCATGTTGTCGATTATAGTTTTATCACCTTTAAAAATGCCTGCAAGAAGAATCATATACTTTAAAGGATCCGTTCTATTCTCATGCTCATTGCAGCACTCGGCATCATGCAAAAGAACTGAAAAGATTGTTATTTTGTAAAGGTAGAGTGTCAGTCATAGCGTTTTATGATAGTGGAACCATTTTAAGAGCTTGTATTATGCCCACACTTGAACTGCCATGTATTGTAGGCACTCATATATAAATCTCTAAAGTTTTTGGCACAATTTGCCTGACTTGCTCAAGCCCATGTATGCCCAGGTGTAAGCCCATGTCATTAATCGTCAAATCAATCTAGCTACAAGAGACTCATGGAGGAACTCCTGTAAGACACTTGCAATAACTTTTCAACAGAATTTCTTGAAAGCTACACACTTATCAAATTCGGATAATGATGAAGGCACCGTGAAAGACAGACTTACACAATACGTGGTTTTCCAAATACCCCAATACTAGGCTTATGTTTATTAAAATTGAGGGCGCAATCTTTAACAAAGGCTTTACTCAGATATACAGCGTCTTCTAGAATATAGAAGAATTCAACACCACATGTTACTTGATCATTGTTTCATTCTAGACGTTAGATAATAAAAAAAAAAAACACTAGCGAAGTAGAAGGATGCGCAGAAAAGGGATTTCCATCTCCACAGTTGAGGTCCGTCTTAATCAACAAACTGATGATATTACTTCAATGCCCAAGATTACTTAGACAACACTGATGTACTAATCAGAAGCAAATGCAAAACATCAGCCTCGTATCCTCCATTCTATATGTCTGAGGGTGACCACATAAGAACGATTGGGAAAAAAATGTAAATGAAGCAACAATGGTGTGAGACATAAAATTGATTCTGGCTTTATTTTGAAGCTACGTTCATGCCATTATGTGTGGAACAGCACATCATTCAAATGGAAGCCTCTTCTTCGCTTCAAATGCTTCAAGCGGTCGGTCCAATTTCTGATGACTCGGTCTAATATGTGCGGCGTTATTCCGGAAATAGCATGTCAAATGTTGGCCTCGAGTTCGTCCAAGGCGGTTGGCTTGTTAGCGTAGACTAAGCACTTGACGTAGCCCCAGAGAAAATAAACTAGTGATGCCAAATCGCATGATCACGGCGGCCAATTGATGAACGCTTGCGTGAGATGACCCAGTCGCCAAATTTCACCTTCACAACTTCGAGCTTGTGCTTGTTTGGCACGTAGCACCGTCTTGATGGAATCACAACTCAGATATATTGATGTTGTTGAGCTCTGACCACAGAAAGCCGGTTAACATCGCTCTATGCCTGAGACCATTGACGGTAACGGTGTCACCTTCCTCATTTCGAAAGAAATAGGGTCCGATGATGCCATAAATCAAACCGTCAATCTTTGTGGATGCATTAATGCTTGGCCGATCACTCGTGGATTGTGTTTGTTGACATAGCCGCTGAGCCAAAAATGGGCCTCGTCAGAGAAGATGATTTTTTGGCCAAAGTCCTGATCTCCGGCCAACATTTCCAGCGCCCAATTATCGAACTTAAGGTGTTTTCTATGGTTTTCCGGCTTCAATTCTTGCATCAGCACAAGCTTATATGGATGTAGGTCCAAATCCAACCGCAAAACAAGCCAGAATTTACATTTTTGGGTCTTCTTCGATGCTGGCTTCTACGGCAACTATGTTTTCTTGATTTTTGGCTTAATATCCAAAAGAGTGTACTCCCGCTCAAACTTTTCCATTGTGCGACGAATTGCCTGCACACTGAGGACATGACGACGACCGACATCATGACGAAATACACGTTGCGTATTTACAACTGAGCCGGAATTTTGAATAATTTCCGCACGCTCGACAAACGTAAAACGATGCATGATGAAATGGCAAACTTTACTGAATATTCTGATAGCTGGATGTCTTTGGTTACTTTGACAGCTGTTGAAACATAACAATTGGGAAAACTGTCATTGCTATCTGGTCACCCTATATTACATGACATACCTACAGCTATTTGCTGAAACTCAATTCACTTCAAGATCATACTCCCTAATGGATCCAAACGAAGGAGGTAGGGTAAGGGTTACTTTAACCCACATAGTTCATACGGGCTCAACACTAAAAAAAAATACCTTTATGCTGGTTCGGATAAAAGGAACTCCCCATTTTAGTCTGAGACAGACGCAACAGAGCTATGCATGAATAAGAACTTAATATTTCAGTTCTCTTTGTCAGCAATGCTAGATAGAATCAAAATTACTGGATAGAATTCGAGGGTAACAGCTAATCCAAACTTTTCATGTCAAACTTAGTTAAATTCGGATTTGTCTCCTGACAATTGGTATAGCGCAGGTTGACAAATGGAAACACACCATGGAACTTCCCCATCAACACATGGCATCGTTACCACCTCATCTAAATAATTATCCGCACGTCTGACTAAATGGTGGGGCGTGGCACATTGCTTAGTTTCATCGACAAGGGTCAGGCCGATACCGGATTTTCTTGATGTCACCACCCTTTTACCTGACAAAGGCAAACCTCCCAAGATAAAATCTTCTGCCTTTGGAAAATTGAAAGAAAAAAAATCATAGATTCCTTTCTCTATGCATAATATGACAAAATGAGCAACACAATGAATTTAGAGACCAGGACTTTGTCCACACTCCATCTTTCTTCTACTTCGCATTTAAATATATGTGTAGCGCGTATCATTGAATTTAATTTTACATATAACACCCAAGTATCTGTTGACAAAATTTGCGAACTATTATACTCGTAGAAGCGGCTTTATTTCATATCGCCCCGTTAGTGACGCCAAAATTCATCTGGGCTTTTAGGCTCCATTGGTTCCTCGTTTAACATAGCAAAAACAGCTAATTTGTTAATCGGGAAGTTTGTTCACCATCAGATTCTTAATGCCGAGACGTTCTCGAATGCATGTACTTCTGATCAGATGACGTTTTATCACATTTGCAGACATTCGTAACATTTTTATTGCCGTCGCTGTCATTTTTCTGTTTCATTTCTCGTTTATCGTCCAACATTGCAATGCGTGTGATAAAGCTGAATAGACAAATGTCATATACGAGGGTTGTCTGAAAAGTTTTCGACCGTAACGTAAATAAACGACCGTAAAACTCATCACTAAAAACTAGTGAAAGTTGTGCATCTTTTGACAGTTACATACTTACCGAAGTTTCAGTCATTTTGGACGCGCAGTTGTAGTTGACAGTCGTTTGAGTGAGTCCATGTGAGTGTTTTTTGTGAAACTGGAAAATATTGAGTATCGAGCTGTTATTAAATTCTTGTTTTTGAAAGGCAATACGCCTACGCAAATCAAAAATGAGTTGGACTCTGTGTATGGGGACTCTGCACCATCATTTACCACAGTGAAATTTTGGGCAGCTGAATTTAAACGTGGCCGTAAGAGCTTAGGAGATGATGAACGTTCGGGACGTCCAAAAACTGCAAACACTGACGATAACATTGCTCAAGTTCTTCAAATGGTATTAGCCGTCCGCCGAATTAAAGTGAGAGGGATAGTAGAGGTTATGAAAATGTTCAAAGAACGTGTTTGTTACAAATTAAATCAAGATTTAGGCATGAAAAAGCTGTCCGCGCGTTGGGTGCCGCGTTTGCTTACGTTAGACCAAAAACGTGTTTGAATGAACATGTCCAACGCTCCGTTGTCGCAGTTTAGGCGCAATAAATCCGAGTTTTGGCGCCGATTAATTACTGTAGATGAAACTTGGATACACCATTATACGCCCAAAACAAAAATTCAGTCAAAACAGTGGACTGCAAAGGGCGAGCCGGCTCCAAAAAAAAGCAAAAACTGTTTTTTCGGCTGGGAAAGTGATGGCGACTGTTTTTTGGAATAGTAAAGGAGTTATCTTAATCGATTATCTTCGAAAAGGAAAAACCATTACAGGAGCATACTAAGCATCATTACTTGCCAAGCTGAAGGCAGAAATTGCAGAAAACGAAAATCCTCTTTCACCAAGACAACGCGCCGTGTCACACCTTAGCGGTTGCCATGGCGAAAATCCATGAATTACGGTTTGAACTGCTTGACCATCCGCCTTATTCACCAGATCTAGCCTCAAGCGACTTCTTTTTGTTCCCTCATCTAAAAACTGCGCTTGGAGGACAGAGATTTTTGTCAAATGAGGAGGCAATCGCCTTCGTGAACAATTATTTTGCAGAGAAAAACTCCAAGTACTATTTGGACGGGTTAGAGAGATGGGAGCATCGCTGGGAGAAATGTGTAGAGTTACAAGGAGACTATGTAGAAAAATAAAAAAAATAAAAATGAGAAAAAAATGTCCTGTATCATTGTTTGGTCGGAAACTTTTCAGACAAACCTCGTACATCGTATTTAAGTTTAAGCGGCATTTTTCTATCACAAAATACTACGGAGATTTCACGCCTCTTAAGCCACCTCACAATGAATCTATGAGTAGCATTATCATCGGGATATCCTTAGTGGTTAGTGACAGAGCCTAAGTTTTTAAATTTTTTGCATTTTGGGACGATGACAAAATAGATGAGAAGAGTTGGGTTTGCGGGCTCCGAAATAGGAGTTATCCGTAACCTGTCATCTTCTAGCATCCTTATACTATTAAGTGACATATTATTCTCGGGTACATTATGAGATCTGGGAACTCATTTTCCGAATCGATGGAGACCATATGCAGAATAGTACTTGAATGGCGTCATATACATATCGACGGTCTTCCCAGCAAACCGTATGAACTCGTATGCGGTTTAATAATAGTGCGTAGCCGACTGTGCATAACTCTCTCGGAAATTTTTTAATATGCGACATTAATATTACCGATCGGTCGTTGTTGCAATTCCTCTTGTCGCTTTATATAATGGAACAAGCAAGCTCACCCTCTGTTGGCTCGGCCTCCTGCAATTTTATTGAACAGCATTGTGGACCGTTTAAGTCCGCAACATCTGCCGTTTCCTCTCCATGCGCGACAGGTACTGCGTTATTCTCCGTTCCCTGTTAGCAGGTATCCCTGTTCGTCTGCAATATATTTTGCCCAATAAGTTTCTTGTGTTTTTTGTTCTTCGTTTCGCCACAATCTTAAAAATATTACCTCATTTGCCCGTACTTCGAAGTTGTATTTTTCCTATGCCTATCGCCTGCTTATAGCTTGTGACGGTATCACTTCTCATTCCGCTTCTATTGCGGTCATACTGCTTTTTTCACCACTTTCTTATAACGTTCGGATTTCAACTTAAGACGTACTTTGTCGGTTTCACTACTTCCGCTGTACGTGGTCCACGTTTGAAAGGCTTATCATTTGCTCCTTACCGCCAGTTTGATCTTATAGCTTCACCATAAAATTTCTTTATATATGTGGAGCAGAACCGAGCGGAAATTTTGCACAGCTCTTACATTTCCCATCGTAGTTGTTCCGCATTTAGCTCTTTCTGTTGGTTTATGCCATTTTAGAGCCATTCTCGCATATTTACCGCCCAGAGCCTCTTTGCTTATTTAACATAAGTTGCGCCAGTTTATTTTATCTATTAGCTTTGTAATCTTTTACTCGTTGCTTGGCGTTATTCAAGCATAGATGAAAATCTATTTGGTTTTTGTATCCGCCGTCGCAAATCGCATGATTTGTGTGAGCTAATCCGAAATCGTTTCCTCCCAAGCTCTCTATGTGCGACATCACATCGCCATTCGGTTCGGTGTTTCGGTTCGATTCCGTAACGCGTCCATTTAATCTGTACCGATGAAAAGCATCCTTTCCCTTTGTATTCAATTTAAAGGTCCTTAAAGTCACGCCGATGGCTCACTGCATATTCGTGTAGGTGCTTGCAATATTCCAAGTTTCGTGTTCAATAATCAGTTTTATAGCCACTAGATGGTTGCTAATTTTTGATACGCTCACGGTCTTATGTAGTAATTTACCTTTCAAGATGATGGTAACTCATTCTTTTTTTGCACCTCATTATTTTATCCTCGTTCGTTTGCAAGTTCAAGTAACTGGGCCTGTTTCCGACATTTCGCCGTTTGGTTTTTTAAGCGCATATTTTTTCGATTTTACGATGCCGCAATACGTTTTTTAATTCGAAACTTTTGTCTGTCATTGTGCCGACTTGCGACAAGTAGTTTATTTCTTGAGAACATTATATTGCTCACGGCCGTAGCGTCCACAAAATTTACCAACATAGGTCGCCATCCGTGGTCTTGTGGAGGAATTTCATACCACAAATGCTCTACATGACGCACAACCAATAAAGTCAAAGATAAAACTGTGTATTCAGCACCTTGTTGATAAGATAGAGCCCCGAATGCTCGTAAGACTGCGCCCAAATTAGATCAAGTGAATCCGTTTCATCAAAAACCGTCGCCTGAAGTCGTGTTCAAAACATAATGTGTTAAAACATTCTTCATTATGAATAAAGATTTTTGTTTCAAACTCAATCGCTGTCGTTATTTTTTAAAAGAAAAAAGTGCTGTTGCTTTTAAGAAAAACAAACTTAACATCACACCGAGTTCAGTCAACTTGCTAAAAGGACGACTCGAAATGGATATCTCGAAACGATACAACCTCCACTCGAAAAATTAAAAGTTAATTTTAATTTATTTTTTAATTTAAAATTTAAAGTTAATTAGTCATAAAACATTTTTATTCTGATAATATTTAAAAAAAAAATTATAACCCAACTCTACTCTGTTCTTTTTTCTAGGTACCGGACCAATACCCTCGCCCGAAGAACCAGTTAGCCCACGTAGCGACGATGTTAATGAAACAAGATCAGCGTCTTCGAAACTTAGAATAGAAAATCTTCCAATTCTCCTAGTCCTATTATTATTCGCATCCAGTCGAGGTTACTCTTGGCGCTGAGAATACACACAAGTGACCCTCTATTCCTTTTTCTTTTCCAAATAAAACTACAAATTACAAACCACGAAAATATTAAAGAAAAAAACAAAAACAATCAACAGAAATTTAGTTGAAAACAAATTTTACAAATTAAGAACAAAAATGAAAGAGAAAACAAATACATTTCTGAAAATGTTTTTTTTTTTTGCCAAAATTGCGCATAGTACACATCTGATGGTATATCAATAGTTTTAGAATATTTCTTAGTCCACTATAAACAAAAGAGAAAATAAAAACTTGGCAATAGACATTGCAACACTGATCTATAAGGCTTTGTATTCGACAAGAGATAAATAATAATCTGCACTCTGGTTTTTATTAATACATTTTTGTTTTTGTTTAAATAATTTTCTTATCCATTAACGTAATCCCTCATATTTACAAAGTATAAAACCAATACACTGCTTAATGTGCCATAAAAACAAAGTAATAAAAATAATTAAAATCTACAAGAATATAACCAGTATAAAAGTATTTCCAAACAAACAAACAAACAAAAACCCATTTACAAAACATACAGGAACAACATTTTTTTTTTATTAACAAAAACATAGCAATTCATAGTATCTAGACATGCAGAAAAAATTTGTTTTTACCGAAAAACCGAAAAAGAATGTTCCAATATAAAAATAGAACCAAACAAAAACAAGAGATAAACACAAACCCTCTATGATACATACATCTTTGTTCAAAAACAAAAACGCTATAAACCTGTGTAACTTATTGTTTATGTTTTCTTTTGTTTATCAAACAACAAAATAAAAACTGCACGACAAAAAAGGAATTAGAGCAAATGTAAAAATAAGAACCTATAACACAAAACACAAATAAAAAACAAAACAATGTAATGTAATAAATTAAAAAGAAAGAAAAACAAAAAACAAAATTATATATAAAATATGTAATATTAATCATTAAAAAATAAAAGTACTATATTTCAGCATAAGTTAGGTACTACTTTACTAAATAGAATAAAAACTAATTCAAATTGTACGAATACATGTATTTACACATATTCACAAAGAACAACAGAATTTAAACAAACAACAAAATTATAACACCCAAACGAATGTATGACTGTAAATCACATTTTTTCCTAAATTATATTTGTTAACATTTTAATTTGCAAAGAGCGCTTGAAATGTCGTTGATCCTGTATAGATAGAGCCAATGTCAAAAAGGCAGAGACAAACTCTTGTGGAGTGCAACAGAATTCACAAATCAATCAGGAGATGATCAATTTAGGAACCAAACAATTTATAGAAAATCAATTGCAATCACAAATTTCGATCAGTATCCTTGATGAAAGATTTTACGATTTCTATTCCCATCAGTTACTACTCCGGCGTACCGAATTGACTTCAATCCCAAATCCCAAATCAAACTTCTAATAATGTGTGCTCTTTATTCAAATTGTATTTGCCCCTCAATTCGTAAACAATGGCACATTGTGCTATGCTTTTAACCTCACAATTAATCTATTTTGTTCCTTCGTGTACTCGTTTGACTGTAGAAATCCTTTGAAATACCTTTAATCACCATAGCAGTTACATAAAAATGTATTTTGCGATTCTATCCATTATAAGCCAGAAAGTAGCCTATGATTTTCGTACACTGACTGGTGTTGTTGTCTGATTTATTAGATTTTCCAATGCACCGTATCAAATCTGACCTGAAATTATTTCCGTCTATATTTATACCACATCCGTGACGGTTCTAAAACAGCGTTTCTAGAATATCAAATAGACATTCGAAGATCACCGAATTATCATGCGTTCCTTCGTTCTTGGTTTCACTTTTGTTTTATTGCGCGGTCTTGCGCTAATCGCTTCAATTCTCCAATCCAAGTTGGCTGAAGCCGCTTTCGACTTAAGCGTGCCATCCATTGGAAGATCTTCCTTTACCGCGTTATACTTCCGCAATGGATTTGAATAAACCATGGACCAATGCCCTAGCCATCAGAGTCAAATGAAAAACTCTTCTGACCAGCTCAATAGTCTTATATAGCCCAAGCAGTTCGTTTTTATATTTTCTCCTGCAGATTCCGTTTCAGAAGACGGAACCGAATGCATTTTCCTTAATTTTAAATAAAGTTCAGGGCTCAGCGCTATATTGTAGAAGTTAGAAGTGGCACAAGTCTTTTACAACCTCAAAATTATAATTGTTCGTTTTATCGTGCTGTCCGAGCCATTGGTGTTGGGTGTCCTTGCTTCTCAACAGCATATATTTTGCTTTACACTTATTTACCACCAAATCCATCTTCACAGCTTCCGCTATAATGACCGCAAACGCTACAGTGACGGCACTCTGATTTATTCCCATGTCAATGCCGTCAGCTTATGCTAACAGTGTTCGTTCGTTCTAGCGGCGACGATTGTTCATGCGAACATGGTTCATTTGATCATATATAAAAATATACTCATGTTTCTCTGGAACATCACCCATGGTTGTGTCTACTACTACTGTGTTCGTGGAATTAAAAAAAAAAATAGGCCCTAAGCGCTTTCACCTTAAAATCGACAATATTTGTTCAGTTCTTAACCCTATAGATGAACTTTTCCCATTGACTATTGCATTAATAATGTTTATCTTCCCTCGTCTTGACGCCGATTACGCTGGTATTTTCTTTATCATAAGTCATATCCAACGTTCGTAGTATACAAGCACTGGCGCCATGAATTCTATTTCTTGCGATAAGATTCTCATTTTCCAGAAAATGACTCACGATAAGCGAAACTTTACGTACAACTTACTCGTATTTATTCCAGAAGTAGTTGTAGCGAAACACACTTTCTATCGAAAACGTGAATATGCTATGAATGATTACTAAGTCAAGAAAACATGTCGCCTCCAACTCGAGAATTTGAACACCTCTTCTACTGATAACCTGAAATCATCTCAACCTTTCAAAAGAAAGAAAAAAAACTCAGTAATTGGTTTAGGCACGTTTACTTCGCGCTATATGATTAAAAATGGATAATTTGCTCTAGAAGATTTGCTAAATGGACAATTTCAAGTGAGCCTACACCATGATCTCGATAACTTGTTGAATATTTCTGTCTCACTACCAAAGTCCTATCGCGGCGCGTTTTGAAACGCAATAACATCATCATCAGCGGTCGAACCAAAACAATGTATGAATACAGTCAAGAAACTAGGTCTGGGGGTTAATGTATTTGTCCACTAATTACCGTGCCGACAGAACATAACGCCTTGTCTTGGTCTTCGGTGTTCAATTAATTCCGGAAATTGCATCAAAACTTGTTTTCGTCTTATGCGAGTACTTCTGGTTTTGAATTGCTTAACGCTAAGATGTTGTGGCTTTTTTAGTAAAACACGTGATTAAACCAACATAATGCACTACATCCTCAAGATGAGAGAAACAATTCCTGTACTGATACTACATTGACATGGTTTTTCTCCAGATTTCCTATACTCTTAGAAATTTGGTACCACTTTTGGTTTAGGTAATATTTCCAAAGAACAAAAAGTGATCAGCGTTTATTCACTGGCTGTACAAACGTTTAATTGCCGGTTGGCATTCTCAAAACTGCTTTGGTCTTATTTAATCTCTGCTCTTTGGTATTGAGATGAGATAGAGTGATAAACTCCTTCCAAATTCATGTATGAACATGTTTCTGATTTATATTTGTAAATGGTTTGTGGTGATCATATCCTAAGTCGTCAATCTCATCTTCAACTGCGTAAGTCAGTTTTTTTTAAGTCAGCTTGTTGTCCAAAGAAAGGTCATACTCTTCTTCGTCATCCTTCTGGATAATGTCGAAGAACTTTCCGGGCCAAGTTATAATATCGACTAATCGAACAACATTTCTTTTCAACTAAAATTTTTTTTCCAAAAGGTTGGTGCATATATACGAGTAAGTTGTGACCAGAAAAACCAGTGGACTTGTATCACTTTTTCTGTCGTGATGTTCAAAATGTAACTCTAAAACAGATTTTTAACATATGTTACCCGCAAAGTCTCCGAATCTATAATCATAAAGTGTGTGATTTGGTATATCGAGCTTGTTCCAATTTCTCTTGCTTTTCATTTGAAGTTTTGTGATTTAGTTTCATTGTGTGTATCCCTTCTAGAAGCAATTGGATCTCCCCCTTGGATTGTTAATCGTAGAAACCAATGTGGCCTCTAACTCTTTGGTCTGCTGGGAAAATACCTGAGAAACTTGGTAATTTTTATCATGCTTCTGCAGCATTGCTCCTTTTATTGGCCAGAAAATCCTGAGGTCTACACACTCATGTTGACCAAGTGATCCTATAGGAGCAAGTCCTCTGTTTGAATTGCTATTGGTAATCAAGTGCTATTTTGTAAATAAGACTTAAGGCTTCATCTAAGAACGATCGTTCCTCTAACACGCTCTGTAGCATGTCCGAAGATTTTTTTGAATACGTCGGTTTTGTGAATTAAAATATTGTGAAGGACTTTGTGACGTTTATGCCTGAGGTGTAACTGTATAGCGTTACTTTCCTTGTCCTTTGCTCCCCGAGAACATACATCCAGCGCTCAATATTAGTCCACATTTTGGTTCACGGTCATTTAGAACTGCGATAAAGTGACTATCCGTCTTCAATCCTCTACTTCTACTTAAAAGCCTCCTTTAAATCGTCCTGTGGAGAGAAAAAAATCATAAATATTTTGGAAAAATCTAGTCAAAATTATTTTTTACCCAAATCAATATGTAAGAAAACTATTCAAATTCAAATAGATACACTATACACATTGTTGCAGAAGAAGAAAAAGGAATAGAATTTATTTTTCTAGACTTAAGCTTAAGCTTATTATTTTCTTTATATTTAAAAACAAAAAAGTATTCTTTCTTAAACAAAAAAAAAAAAAAAGAAAAGAAAAGAGAAATCCTGACAAAATCATGCGTCACAATTTTCGGTGTTCGATTGTGTGACTTTTTTGTTTGATTTAGGAGTACATGTATGTATTTGTTATACACAAAATTGACTACATAATAATTTGTCATTTAAAGAAAAAATAAAAATAAAAAGAACAAAATAAACTAAAATTGACCATGAAAATTTGAATGAAACAAAGTTTTATTCAACACATAAAAGCACTGATACTTATGAATTTTTGAATAAGAAAAAAAAAAAAATAAAATCTAAACCAAAACGACAACCAGAAGAGAAAGGAACAAATCTCCTAAAATCAACGAAAAGGCGCATTCCTTTTTAAGAAAACAAAAAATAAAAAATAAAAACAAACGATTACAAACATTTAAAACAACAAAACTCTTGCAATAACAAATTTGCTTTAAAAATAAATTTAATAAAAAAAAAAATCAAATAAAACTTTAGTAGATAGAATTAAAAAAATTACAATTACTAATAATACGTACGGGTACTCGTACTATTGCAATTTTTTGTTTAACAAAAAAGAACAAAAGTTCTTTTTTTTTTTATATAAATATGATATATAAATATTTTTATTTTTTTTTCCTCTTTATATTTTAATTTTTTTTTTTATTCTACATAAATATAAATATATATATTTATAAAAGTAGCACAAATAAATGTTAGTTATCCCATTAAAAAAAATTTAAATATATATACAAGTACATATACACACATGTATGTACGTAATTTCCCCTTTAAACAAACAAAAACAAACAACAAAAAAATATTTCTCTTCCTTTGTAAATATTATAGTAATCTTATACAGAAAGAACATTTGGAAAATTGGTAAAAAATTATAAAAAAAAAAATCGCACAGATTTATTTTGTAGTACTACATAAGAAAAAAAGAGAACGATATACGATATAAACGTTTTTTTTTTTTGTTTTTTTTTTTTAATAATTTAGCCTTTGAATGAGTGTATGAGTCCAATATTCGAAGTCTTATGTAAAAACAAAAACAAAATTAAAATAAAATAAAATTTAAATGAGTAAAAAACAAAACAAAAATGAAAAAAAAAAAATAAAAATATGTTTAGTGAAATAAAACTGTGTTTTAGTTTTAATTAATAAAAAATAATGAAAACAGAAATTATATATAAACAAAAAAAAAAAACAAAATGAAGCGAAAATATATAAATAATGGATGAGGATTAGATGGAGATATGTGTAATTATTATTCTAAGTAAGACACTAAGTTTAAAACAAAACAAAAAATGGAAAAAAATACTATAAAACAATAAAAATAAAAAAAAAATTCAAAAAAATAAAAAACAAATACAAAACAGATAAAACCAAGCATGAAACGATAAAGCATAATAATTATTATACAGCAAACAAAATAATACCGTACTAATTTATTTAAAAAATAAAAATAAAAAAAGCAAAAGCAAAAAGGAAAAACTATATCTTCAAAAACATTTTAATAATAAATCAGTTGCCTTTTGTTTCTGCAGAATTGTTTTTTGGTTTTCATTAGAAACTCAATGTTGGAAAGGACATTTTAAAAATTTTGAATTTTCTTTTTTCATTTATTACAACAAAGTATGATTTTAGTTAAACAATCCAATTTTGTTTGTTCAGTTTCTTTTAAATTTTCTATTCAACTAAATATATGTAAACGGAAACGTTTTGTTTTCTTTTTTTTCTTTGTTACATATTATTATTAAATTATTATGGATGAATTATATGATAATTAACATGAAATTTACTATCTACTCGCTTTTTTATATTATTTTTTTCAAAATTTTATGCTATGTATAAACAAAACAAAAAATGGAAGAAATAAAAGTTTGTTAATAAAATTACTTATCCTTGTGGTTTTTATTCTTGTCTTCTCTCTTCTACACACCCTTATGAAACCAGTTCAGTACAGTTCAGTTATCTATACCAAACAAAAGCCTCCTCGTATACTGAATTGGAGGCACACCATATTTGTCACCATGAATCAATGTTTTATTTTTCTGTTTACTAAAAAATGCGCATTTCCAACTAGAAATTATTCTAGTCAACAATTGGAATTATACAGGGTGTCCCAAAAATCCACGTCCAGCCGGAAACAGGTTGACTTATCACCTATCGGTGTCGGTTATCACAAAATTATAAAAAAAATCTAAGTCATGTACTTTTAAAATTATTGGCACTCAAAAAAAAATCGAGAAATCTGACACCCTGTGACGATCTTTCAAGTACTGTGAACGCAAATCTTTACTTTTCTTCGATATTTTTGTTGTCACGTAACCCTGAGTAACTGTTCTGTAAATTACGGTCCAAAATTGAAACAACTATATCGGTTTTAACTAAAATATTGCTTTTTTGTACTGTACTGACAAAAAAATATACTGTGTCAAAATGGCACAAATTGAGTATCGAGTTGTTATTAAATTCTTGTTTTTGAAAGGCAATACACCTACGCAAATCAAAAATGAGTTGGACTCTGTGTATGGGGACTCTGCACCATCATTTACCACAGTGAAATTTTGGCCAGCTGAATTTAAACGTGGCCGTAAGAGCTTGGGAGATGATGAACGTTCGAGACGTCCAAAAACTGCAACCACTGACGATAACATTGCTAAAGTTCACCAAATGGTGTTAGACGACCGCCGAATTAAAGTGAGAGAGATAGTAGAGGTTATGAAAATGTCCAAAGAACGTGTTTGTTACATATTAAATCAAGATTTAGGCTTGAGAAAGCTGCCTACGTTAGACCAAAAACGTGTTCGAATGAACATTTCCAACGCTCTGTTGGCGCAGTTTAGCCGCAATAAATCCGAGTTTTGGCGCTGATTAATTACTGTAGATGAAACTTAGATACACCATTATACGCCCGAAACAAAAATTCGGGCGGCTCCAAAAAAAACAAAAACTGTTTTTTCAGCTGGGCAAGTGATGGCGACTGTTTTTTGGGATTGTAAAGGAGTTATCTTAATCGATTATCTTCAAAAAGGAAAAACCATTACAGGAGCATACTACGCAGCATTACTTGCCAAGCTGAAGGCAGAAATTGCGGAAAAACGGCTACATTTGCAGTAAAAGGAAATCCTGTTTCACCAAGACAACGCGCCGTCTCACACCTCAGCGATTGCCATGGCGAAAATCCATGAATTACTTCTTTTTGTTCCCTCATCTAAAAACTGCGCTCGGAGGACAGAGATTTTCGTCAAATGAAGAGGCAATCCCCTTCGTGAACAATTATTTTGCAGAGAAAAACGCCAAGTACTATTTGGACGGGTTAGAGAGATGGGAGCGTCGCTTTGGGAAGTGTGTAGAGTTACAAGAAGACTATGTAGAAAAATAAAAAAAAATTTGAGAAAAAATGTCTTGTATCATTGTTCGGAAACTTTTCAGACAACCCTCGTATATCACCTTGATCAAAAAGTACCGGCACTACACCACCGTGTGGCGCCCCCATTGTTCCGATTTGAGTTCTGTTTTTTTTTTTGTTAAGTTGGTAAATCTGTTGTTGACATTCCCTTTAAATCTTAGCGTCATAGCTTGACATTTGCAAAAGTTGCGTAGCCAAGAGTACGTTTATCTCTGTGTGTTTTGGCGATTTTTTTACAATTTTAGAAATGGATTTAAATTTGAAACAACGAACTTGTACGAGTATTAAATTTTGCGTAAAAAACGGATTTAATGGTGCGCGAACGTTAGAAATGTTGGAAAAGTGTTTCGACAATGATTCTCTAAAGAAAATGGTGGTTTACCAGTGGCACGAGCGGTTCAAAAGTGGTCGTGAATCAATCGAAGATGATGAACGCAGTGGCAGACCATCGACATCGAAAACCGACGAAAACATTGATGAAATAAAGGAAATGTTGGTCAATAACCGCAAATTAACCATCAAAGAGAGGACTTGAACATTACCTATGGATCCGTCCAAGACATTTTGGTTAATGATTTGGGTTTCCGTCGTGTAGCAGCAAAGCTGGTGCCAAAAGACCTCAATTTCATGCAAAAAAGAGACTGTGTTGACGTCGCAAAAGAGATGATTTGCGAGGCTGAATCCGATCCCACATTCATCAAAAGGATTATTACTGGAGACGAAACGTGGGTTTATGAGTACGACGCGCAACCCAGACATCAGGCAAGTGAATGGCGTTCACCACATGAGCCGAAACCAAAAAAACCACGTCGTTTTCAGTCAAAAAAGAAGGCAATGCTCACGGTTTTCATGGATTACAATGATGTAGTGCATTATGAAGGCCAGATAGTAAACAAAAAGTACTCGTATTATTTGGGCGTTATGAGACGTTTACGTGAAGCAATTCGCCGAAAGAGACCAGAATTGTGGGCAAAAAACTCGTAGATTTTGCACCAGGATAATGCACTGTCGCACAGTGCCATCATTATTCGTAATGTTTTGACGAAAAATGCAATAAATACCATCCAACAGCCACCGAATTCACCTGATTTGGCTCCCTGTGACTTCTTTCTGTTCAATCGAGTTAAAAAACCAGTACGGGGAACGCGTTTCAGCAGCCAAGAGGAAGTAATGGAAAAATCCCAGGAAGCACTGATGGACATACCGAAAACCGAATATAAAAAATGTTTCGAGGATTGGATCAAGCGCTGGCATAAGTGTGTTGCAGTCGATGGGGATTACTTTGAAGGGGACAATATGCGAGTAGATTTAGATGAATAAACTTGTATTTTTAATTTTCTGAATAAATTCCGGGAACAAGATGGTAAGCCATATATTCCAGTTTGACGCCAAAATGACACAAAACAAAATATAACAAATTGAATAACTGAAAACTATCAAAATGAAAATACAGTGAAGAGCCGATTAACCGGGTTCCAATTAACTGGTAGACCCGGGATGCAAGCTAAAATCAAGTCAAAACGAAAACAAAACACAATCGTATTGCATGATCATTCGTGCATATTATTCGCAATCACAAACTGTATATGACTTGCTTAAAAATAAAGATAGGATTCTCAAATTTTTTGCCGGAAGTGATTCCATCAAAGGTTTGCAGAAACGTAAGATATGTAAGAAAGCTGAGAATTCTAAAGTAGATAGTACAACATATGAATGGATACGTCAGCAAAGATTCAGAGGAATTCCACTTTCTGGCGAATTGATTGTGGAAAAGGCAAAATATTTTCACGTGGAGTTGGGTAAAAACTCTGAATGTTTGTATTCATCCGGCTGGCTGAGAAATTTCAAGAACCGTCATGGAAATCATTGTCAAAAGTTCAGGTGAAAAACAAATAAGCTGATTATGAATCTACTACGTTTTTTGTTGAAGAACTAGCTGAATTCATAAAAAAACCAAAATTTGACAAGCGAGCAAATATACAATGCGGATGAGACAAGCCTTTTTTGGAGGTGCTTACCACGAAATACTTTGGCTTGTAAAGAAGAACATGTTGTAGAGGGCTATTAAGATTCAAAGGAACGACTTACTGTGCTAGTTTACTCCAATGCTGCAGGGTAAAAGTATTCGCCCAAGAGCACTCAAAAATGTGAGAGAGTTCCCTGTCATATATAAGGCCAACAAGAGGGCTTGGGTAACGCAAACAATTTTTCTGGAGTGTTTCAACCAAAACTTTATACCCGAAGTCAAAAAGCATTTGGAAAATATCAATCTTGGAAAAGACTATAAAGTTCTTTTACTATTGGATAACTGCCCAGCTCACCCGGATCTGGACGATTTTAAGAGACATAATGCCATTGTGAGATATCTGCCACCAAACTGCACATCTTTAATCCGGCCAATGGATCAGGGTGTCATAAGGAGTTTAAAGAGTCATTATCGCAAACATATTGTACAAAAATTAGTGAGATCGGAAAGTCGTCAAGAACTTTCTAAGTGATTCAACATCAAGTCTGCAATATCGACTATCGCGACATATTGGAATTGCGTTACTTTCCACGTTTTGAAATAATTTACATTGCCCTGAAGCTGAAGTAACAGATACATTGCATATGCTTTAATGCACTACTTATAGGAGTCATTTTATAATGTCTACGTTTCTATTGATTTTATTAGCTCAAGTTGAAGATGACCTTGACGAAGTAGCGGAAATTATGGAAGTTGCGGAGGATTTTAATAAGAAGAAATTAAAAATTGGCCGGACTGTTATGTGAATGATCTAACATTTGCCACTCTCTCTGAAACTGATATCGTTGATATGATAAATCATCCTAATGAATCTGAGCCGGATGTATCAAATTCTAATGAATTTTATGAAGACGATATAGTGGTTTCAAAAATATCTTTAGATGGGGCTATTAAATCAAGCAATACTCTTTTGGACTTTTTAGAAGGCTTTGACTCGCCTACACAACAAGATAAAGTGCAAGTTTATCGCATCAAAGAAAGCCTGATTAAGGAAAAAAACCGAGTTAAATGTAAAAAACTGTCAACAATCAACGAATTTTTTAAGACCTCTCACATTTGTATATAACTTAATTCGTGAGGCTTTTTTTTGAAATTTGAACGTTTATTTACGAAAAACATGTACAATAGTATTATTCAAAGTATTGCCCGTCTGAAGCTATGACTTTTTCCCATCTTTCTGGCAATTTGTGGATCCCATCCCAAAAGAACTGCGTCGGCTTGGCAGCCAAGAATGAATCAAGCCAATTTTTGATATTCTGCTCTGATGTGAACCGTATTTCAGTGAGGGCGTTCTGCATCGACCGGATCAAATGGTAGTCAGATGGGGCAAGGTCTGGGCTATAAGGCGGGTGGGGTAAGACTTCCCATCCACTGTTTTCCAAATAGTTCTTAACCGGAATAGCAACGTGGGGCCGAGCGTTGACATGATGGAAAATTATTGCCTCGTGTCTGGTCGATTATTCCGGGTGTTTTTCGGCCACTGCTCTCTTCAAACGGATTAATTGTGTTCGGTAGCGTTGTCCATTGATGGTTTCACCCGGTTTTAGCAGCTCATAATACAGCACACCCATCTGATCCCACCAAATACAGAGCATTACCTTCGCGCCATGGATATTCGGCTTTGCCGTTGATTTGGCTGATTTGGCCGATGCAAAAATGACTTCCTTTTGTGGCGTTCCAGCAGCATTTCGGACATGCAAAACCGCCTTTCGACGTCTCTCGGCTTGAGTTCATGTGGAACCCAATTTCCTTGCTTTTGAATATATCTAGCTGCTTTTAAACGTTTTGAAATGGCTGCTTGAGTGACAGACAAAGATTCTGCGAGCTCTTCTTGTGTTTGGCAACAATCTTCATAGAGTAATGCTTCCAGTTCTTCATCTTCAAACTTTTTTGGCTGCCCAAGACGTTCATCGTCTTCCAAGCCAAAATCACCACTTTTAAATCGTGCAAACCACTTTTGGCACATTCGCTCAGCTAGCGCATGTTCACCATAAACTTCCACCAAAATACGATGACTTTCGGGAGCAGTTTTCTTCATATTAAAGTAATGAAGAAGAACTCCCCGCAAAAACACTTTTTCAGGTACAAAGTTCGACATTTGGTCAAATTGCATATCAGCATGGTCGGCCAGTACGTACACCCCAAAACATCACCAGACAGGCACGTCAATTCGTCAACGAAGTTAACAATTGGGGCTCACTAATCGCAATTTAGGGCGGATTTTAAAAGTTGGTCTCTATTTGCACGCCTATAAGATCCAAATTACACAACAATTGAAGCCTTTGAATCATCTATGACGTCGCCGATTTGTTAACTGGATGTTGGATCGCCATGACAATTTGTCATCGAATTTGATCTTTTCCGATGAAGCCCATTTTTGGATGAATTGTCGTTTCTGGGGACCGGAAAACCCATACGAGAATCACGAAAAACCTCTGCATTCACAAAAAATTCACTGTATGGTGCGGATTATGTGTTAGCGGCATTATTGGCCTGTAATTTTTCGAAGATGAGACTGGGGAGACAGTTACAGTGAATGGAGAACATTACTGCAACGTATTGACCGGCTATTTTTTTCTAAAATTGAATGAATTGGGTCTGGACCCAAGCCATAAATCAATCAATTTATTGCGTACGAAATTTGAAAATCGCGTTATTTCTGTTAGAGGAGACGTTGATCAGCCTCAAAGGTCATGCGATTTGACACCTTTAGACTTCTTCCTGTATGGTATTTGAAGACTAAAGTCTATGCCAATAACCCAGCCACAATTCAGGATCTCAGAATAACACCCAAACTGAAATTGCGGCCATTGACCCACTTATTCACCAAAAAGCCATCAATAATTTTGACCTTCGGATCATCGCTAGCAAACAGAAGTCGCGGTGGTCACATGAACGATGTTTTATTCCATTCATAAACTTATTAATGAATAACCGAAATCACCCGAAGAATTTTCGTCTCAATGCAACCAAGGGCACTCTCATCCATTTTGGATAAAGTCTATGCCTCTGCACCAAAATACAGGACTGGAATTATTAGGATCCTATATAGGGTCACTTTTATTGTTCGAGGGAGGTCTTTACTAGTCGATTGCCTTCTTAACCCTAAGAAACAGCGATTGAAAGAAGTTATCCTTCGTTTGATCTCAGGGCTGGTGTCGTTGTCTGAATTGATAACGGAGCCTAGGTAGACAAAGTTCCTAACTACCTCTAAGTTATATCTGTCGAGGGTGACGTTTTGTCCGAGACATTGATGTTGGGGGTCCATTCTGGTTGACAGCATATACAATACTTGGTCTTGCCCTCGTTGAACGTTAAACCCATCTTCGCCGCTTCCGTCTCAATGCTTGTGAATGCGCCACTGATATCACATTGTTTTCTTCCAATTATGTCAATATCATTAACGTATGTGAATAATTGGACGGACTTTCGAAAGATTGTGCCTCTTGTAATGGCGCGTGAGTTTTGCACGATTCTCTCAAAAAAGACGAAAAGAAATCGTATGACAGCGCGTCGCCTTGTCTAAATGATTGTTTTACATCAAAGGTCTGGTTGACTTCTTTGCCGACCTTGATGGAGCAGCGTGCATTCTCCGTCGTCATCCCGCACGAACGGCCTAGTTTGACAGGGATTTAAAAAAAAAAACACTGTTCTGTATAGCTAGTCTCTATAGATGCTGTCATACGCGGCTTTAAAATTGATGAATAGGTGGTGTGTATCGGTTTGGAGCTCATGGGTTTTTTCCAAGATCTGCCGTAGTGTGAACATTTGGTCGATGGTGGACTTTTTTGGCCTAACGAAACAGTGATATGATATAATAGGCTATGTTAAGAAGACTTTGTAGTTGGCGTAGTTCAGAGGGTCTCCTTTCATGATGATCGGACAAACAATGCTGAGGTTCCATTCATCGGACATACTTTCGTTCGACTATATTTTATAGATGAGTTGGTATATGATCCTTACAAAGTCATCGCCTGCCGCCTTGAAGAACTCGGCAGTATGGCCGTCCACTCCAGCAGTTTTGTTGGACTTAAGTTTAGATATGACTATCTTCACTTCATCCAGGTTGGGTGGACGGAATTGTTGATCTACAGGTTGAAATGTTCATTCTGCCTGACAGCGGTAATTGCTTCATCATCGACGGACGCCGTTTGTACTGAAATGCGAGTAGATATACGAGTATGTGATGTTAGATCAAATTTTAAATTGACATTATTAAATATATTTATGCCTTGAAATTTTATGTTATTTAATATGAAATCTGTTAGAGTTAAGCTTGGTAGATGAATAAAAAATAAAGAAGAAGGAAAAGTAGTACTGGAAGAGTGCCTTGTGTCGATCGCAATGTTGCCAATCTGCCTGAAGATTGATTGATCAGGAGATCTCCAAGTCCCCTGATGAATATCGAAATCTGGGAACCGCCTGCTAGCTACGACAATGTTTTGCCCGCCACAAAGTCGATTAGCCTGAATCCGTTATCAGAGATGGTGTCGTACAGACTATACATTCCGAGAGTACTACCAAAGATGCCCCCTTTTCCTAGCTTTGCATTAAAATCGCCTAGAACAATTTTAATGTCATAGCTGTCGTAGATCTTGTCCAAGAGCTCATAGAATCCATCTTTGGTACCGTCGCCTTTCTCCTCTGTGGCGGAGTGCGCGCATATAAGACTAAACTTGGCAAATTTAGCATCATCCAAATCGATGACAATCGCCGTATTAGATATCGCAGTTTTTCATCCTATTTTTGTCCGCCCCATCATATCACATTTGTTGGATGGCAGTAACATCTGCTTTGCTACAGTCTAGAGCCCGGCTATTAAGGGATCTAACATTTCACGTACAGATCCGAAGTTCATTTTCCTTATTTTGTTTGGAGTGGTTGTCTTCAGTAGATCTCGGTCCGTATCCGAGGCTTATTATTGCTTTGTGACTGTGCATTTTTTTCCATGGGCAAGCAGTTACCTTGATGGCACAACCCCTAACCTGGAAGGCCAGTTCCACTATAGATACCCCTAGAACGAGGAGTCAGTTAAACCGAAACCAGGAACCCGTTCGAGGATATGAACGCTCCCGTTGCTCCATTAAGAGCTCATCCGGCACCATCTCTTTTCCAAGACCCTGATTTAGTCTGGGCCTGAGCTCCAAATATGTCGGAGTAGCCGGTATAAGGCCTTATTAGTTTTATTTCAGGATTTTCATTCACTCTTGATTCCTCTTGGGGAATTCATCCACTATTCCGTTTATATGTAGTACTGCTATTTTTGGTTGCTGGCAGCACTCGCGCTTGTAAGTTTGGCAAGTCGAGTCCGGATGGGCACCGGTCAGTACCCGATGGTTTACACTTGGAGGTAAAATAAGCACAGGACCAGTTAACCTACAACATTGGGCATCGCCAAGTTGACATCTCTCAGTGTCTTCTCTATTTCTATAGCACACTACCTATGAGCTACTACTCGTATAACGTATTAAACCGTAGAGGACTGTATGGACTAATCAAGGCGCTTAAATAGATAAAGTGGCAGTTGCACCCTTAATGGGTTGACAGCAACCCAAGTAAACTCGGACCATTACCTTGTTCCAGTAGAGGTACAGTCTTAGCATACCTTGGACGCCACGGAGTAATATTAAGAACAAATTTAAAGTTGAATAAGGTCAATCGAAACAAGAGAACCTTTGTGTAACCGCATATACTTCAACCACTCGGATCGCCTTTACAACTAAGTGGCATCGGTGTCAAGACGCCGTTAGAAATGCCACAACTAATGTGCTGCATTTCACCCAACCACACCCATGGAACCCTTGGTTTATTGGGACTGCGAAAGCTTTTTTCTTTAAGTCAGCATTTTTTATCAGCTCTCCAGTTTAGTGGCTGTTGGTAGCCTAGAATTAACTTTTTCTTGAATGATGGTGCTGCGTGGGACTACTCGTAGCTGTTGTTATCATAGTTGGCAACAGCATATCAGAAAGTCTTTAGGTCAATGCTAGATTTCTCTTTTTAATGGTGCACACAGTCTTTTTTGATCGATCTAGCAATCAGGTCCTGTACAGGGCTGCAACTGCACACCTAGCATCTTCGGGTCGTGTCTTACGGCAATCAGCATGTTGTAAATTTGGTTGGCATTTAACCACCAAGGTCATCATTGTCATCGTTTTACCGGTTGCCGATTCGTAGAGGCCGTACTGATTTTGGCATTCGCCGTGGCTCAAGTACTCGTAGTAGTTTATTGGCTTTAATGTGACGGAACTGAGTAGTTGCTGAGATCACAACAAGTCAAATTGCTCTAATAAATTTGTCTCTCCATTAAATGTTCGATGCCACCCATGGAGCGAAATAACCACTGAGCTCAAAATATCTTTCTAATTTCTAAAATAAAATTGCAAGAGTTCGTAAAAGTCCTCTTTGGGTGAGCCATCCAAGAGATCACTTTCAGCCTCAAAACCGATGGCCCTGAGCTTAACGCTCAGGATGCGTTATTGTTGGCAACAGTGATTCTTCGTTTCATTTCTGCTAAGTTGGCAGAATTTATAGCAGATCCAAGGTAAATGATAATAGACAGAAAACGGAAATACTCCGAGCAATGACGTACAAGAACTTAATCCACAACAAGAGTGCGGTAGGTTGCGATATGCGAGTGTGAACAATTAAAATAAAGTGTCTGGTAGCAGCAAGGCTCGTATAAGCTGAATGAGCAAGAAATACGCTGTAATGCTCCTGCTTACAGCTTTCTATCCGAATGTACCTTCATCTGGACGTAAAGTGGCAAAGCGACAAAAAATGCCAAATCGTCCGGAAACTTATAAGGGTGTTTTTTTTGACTGGCGATCCTCCAATAACTTTCAAATTGTACTGTCATTTTTGACAGTTTTTTTGACATTTGCATTCAGTTTTCTTTGACAATCATCTTAAATGGACTTATGGCGTTCTCGATTGGTTTCTCTCCGGATATAAGGCGATTCGGATTCCAATGGAACACTAAAAACTTCTTCTGACATTGACGTTTATGCATATATATATGGATTAGAAGAGACATTTTGCTTTTTAAGTGAAAACCAGAAGCAGAATGTTGATTCTGAAAAAGTGACAATACAACAGTTTGCTGTCATGTTTTCGCCTCGGAGTGCAAAAAGAAGGCTTCTGTCCGGCCAGTCAAAGGTTTTTGGAACCTTAGAATTCCTATACCGAATTGCTTCGCACAAAATTGAAATATTGCTTATACTCATAATTACGCGTACTTATTAAAAATAAAAAATTAATTCTCTTAAGCATCGGATTCTTTCATTTTCATAATCAAGAATTGGCAGCACCTAACAGTGTGTCCGTCACTTTTGCTTGTTTTGGCGCGTAAACTCAAAAACGCAGATGCGAAATTGTGTTGGAATTTTGCTTCCCAGCAGCATTAATACCATAAACACTCGTATAATTGTGTCCTTTTCATCTAAATTCGTTTAATAAATTCATTTTTTATTGTTACTACATAAAAATAAATAATATGTCTCGCCGAGATTACACACAAGACAAAGGTAAATTGTGCAAAATGTTGCTGACCACTTTTACTGCAAAGCGTGCTTTTCTTTTGCTCCTCTAGAATCAATCAAAACATTTCTTGGAGAATTCTGCAAAACAGACGTTGATGGCAAGAAGCACTTCGTTTATGCTAACCAATTGGTTAAAATAGCCCACAGGGAACAGGTAATTTCGAATTGGTTTTCCGTAGTAGTCCTCATTCTATAAACTACCGACAACTCCCCAGGTCCTTATTACAATTGATTTAGACCACCTGCAAGATTTCAATGAAAGCTTGGCTGAAGCTGTGGTAGGCAACAGCCGACGCTATGCCTCCATGTTCTCAGATGTCATTATGGAAATCCTTCCCAACTACAAACAGAGGGAGGTCCATGCTAAGGATGCATTAGACGTGTACATCGAGCATCGTTTGTTGATGGAGTCTCGTACTCGGAATCAAATGGAAATGCGCGACGAAAGGAATCGCTTCCCCAGTGAATTGATGAAGAGATTGTAAGTTCACCTCTTTTAAAAAAAAAAGTTTGCAGACTTAATTTCACTTGAAACCGCTTCTCCTTCCTAGCGAAGTGGGCTTCAAGCCGGCATCCACTGAGAAGACCTTTTCCATTCGTGAGATCAAGGCTGAACACATTGGGAAACTTGTTACAGTTCGTGGTATTGTGACGCGCTGCACTGAAGTCAAACCAATGATGGTCGTAGCTACATATACCTGCGATCGTTGTGGTTCCGAAACTTATCAGCCAGTGAACTCACTGTCGTTCATGCCTGTACAAGAGTGCCCCTCAGATGATTGTCGAGTTAACAAGGCCGGAGGTCGGCTATATTTGCAAACTCGAGGATCAAAATTCATCAAATTCCAGGAGCTTAAGATCCAGGAACATAGCGATCAGGTGCCTGTAGGACATATTCCTCGTACACTAACCATCATGTGTCGCGGAGAAGTTACTAGACAAGCACAACCTGGAGACCATGTGTGTATTTCGGGAATATTCCTACCACTCATGCGCTCAGGGTTCAGACAATTGATTTCAGGACTTTTATCCGAGACTTTCCTGGATGCCTATGTAAGTATTGCTCATTGCTGAGGGACGACCCTGACTAAGTTAGAATTTCCATCATAGCGTATCATCTGCATCAACAAAAACACAGAGATCTCTGAGAAAGAATCTGAACTCACAGCCGACGAATTAGCTGAACTGGCACAAGATGACTTCTATGAGCGTTTGGCAAGCAGTTTAGCTCCTGAAATTTATGGTCACTTGGATGTCAAGAAAGCATTGCTTCTTCTGCTCGTCGGAGGTGTCGACAAGCGCCCAGATGGAATGAAGATTCGTGGTAACATCAACATTTGTTTGATGGGAGATCCCGGTGTGGCAAAATCTCAACTCTTGGGTTACATCAGTCGTTTAGCTATACGCAGTCAGTATACCACTGGCCGAGGTTCTTCTGGTGTCGGTCTTACTGCTGCAGTAATGAAGGATCCACTCACTGGAGAGATGACACTTGAGGGTGGTGCTTTGGTTTTGGCAGATCAGGGTGTCTGCTGCATTGACGAGTTCGATAAAATGGCTGACAACGATCGTACAGCTATACACGAAGTTATGGAACAACAGACTATTTCCATTGCCAAGGCGGGGATTATGACAACACTCAACGCAAGAGTTTCCATCCTTGCTGCTGCAAATCCAGCATTTGGTCGTTATAATCCACGTCGTACAGTCGAGCAGAACATCCAGCTACCAGCTGCACTTTTGTCGCGTTTCGATTTACTGTGGCTGATTCAAGATAAACCCGATCGTGAGAATGATCTTCGTCTAGCTAAGCATATTACTTTTGTTCATAGTCACGGCACTCAACCCCCAACTAAAGTAAAGTCGTTGGACATGAATCTTATGCGGCGTTACATCAATTTGTGCAAACGCATGAATCCCACCATCCCTGACGAATTAACTGAGTACATTGTTGGCGCTTACGTAGAACTCCGTCGTGAAGCTAGAAACCGCAAAGACATGACTTTCACTTCAGCTAGGAATTTGTTGGGAATCTTACGTTTGTCGACTGCTTTGGCTCGTCTGCGCCTCTCAGACACTGTAGAAAAGGATGACGTGGCAGAGGCTCTCCGTTTATTGGAAATGTCCAAGGATTCTCTGAATCAAATCCATGAACATCAAAAGGGACAGTAAGTAGAAATTGGTTGACACAATAATCACTAGTCATTTACACTGAATTTTACCTTCTAGCATTCCGAACACTTCTGATAAAATCTTTGCACTTGTTCGCGAATTGGCTGGATCGAGTAAGACAGTTAAAATCTCTGATGTCATGGATAGATGTACAACAAAGGGTTTCAAGCCAGATCAAGTGGATAAATGTATTGAAGACTACGAGGAGCTTAACGTTTGGCAAGTGAACATGAGCCGTACGAAGCTGACATTTATGTAAAACCTGAGATGCAGGTTCTAGTTTTTACGTTTCCGTTTTATGTTTAACACTTTTATAAAGTTTTTTGATTAATAAAAGTATCTTAGTACAAATATGTTAATTGTGGAAGCAGCATTTTCCAACGGGTATTGGTCACCTGACAGCGAATCATCTTTCGACATTTATAGATCAGCGAGCGTTCTTCGTCGACATTCTTCTCAACTGATGCGTGTAGTAGGGATGCTAAATCTAGACATGGCTCTCGATGGATCGCGATTTTTATGGTACTGATGCCTATTTTGTTGGCCCGGATTGGAGGGCCTACGAACAAATCTTTGAAATGAAGCTACATGACAAGCTTCAAGTTCTTTTAAATAGTTCAACAAGGAGGACATCCGATCCAATGACATTGTCGTACTTAACTTTATACAATATATTGCTATCCTTATTTGGGCTGGTGGTCCAAAGTCTTGGCTTTCATCGGGTAAGTTTATTCTGCTTGATAGTGGAATTTTGGTCAGAAAGACCTAATTGCGCCATCTCGTAACAACCTCTAGTGATATCTCTCGGAATTTCAAAAGCGGAAGGTTAAATATCGAGTGCTCCACGCCATTAAACATAGTAACTGTCCGGCTGTAGGCCGGACCATTGCTGTCCATTTGTTCTGCATGACCCAACCACCTCAGTCGTTGAACCTTCACTCTTGTGCATAAGTTGATGTCGCTGTATCTCCTCCTCCACGCACTGTCTATGCAGACGGGACCGAAAATCACCCGAAGAATTTTCTTCTCAAAGCAGCCAAGAGCATCCCCATTTATTTTTGATAAAGTCCATGTCATGGCCATAGGACAGTACTGGGATTATTAAGGTCTTATATAGTCACTTTGTTATCGAGAGAGGGCTTTGCTAGTCAATTGCCTTCATAGCCCAAAGAAGCAGGTATTGGGAAGTGTTATTCTTCGTTTAATCTTAGCGCTGGTGTCGTTGTCTGAATTTATAGCGGACCCTAGGTAGACAACTACCTCAAAGTTATATCTGTCAAGGTTGACAGACCTGTCCGGGACGTCGGTGTTGGGTGTCCTTTCTTGTTCACAGCATATACTTGGTTTTGCCTTCATTGACTCTTAATCCCATCTTCGGCGCTTCCATCTCAATACTCGCGGAAGTGTCACTGACATCACGCTGCTTGCTTCCGATTATGGCAATATTATCGGCGCATGCGAGTAATTGGACGGACTTTTAAAAGATTGTGCCTCTTGTTTTGGCACGTGAGTTTTGCACTATTCTTTGAAGAATGATGTTAAAGACATCGCATAACAGCGCATCGCCTTGTCTAAATCCTTTTGACATCAGTCTCGGTGAGTTCTTTACCGAACTTGATGGAGCAGCGTGCATTCTCCATCGTCAACCTGCACAAACGGACGAGTTTCACAAGGATGCCATAACTAGACATTGCTCTGTATAGCTCGTCTTTATATACACTGTCATACGCGGCCTTAAAATCGATGAACAGGTGGTGTGTATCGATTTGGAGTTCATGGGTTTATTCCAATATCTGCGGTAGTGTGAATATTTGGTCGATGGTGGACTTTCCTGCCCTGACGTTGACCAACCAGATTGTAGACAAACGGCTTTAGGCGTTCACACAATACCGCAGATAGGATCTCGCAGACGATGTAAAGAAGACTGATGCTTTTGTAGTTGACGCAGTTCAGGCGGTCTCCTTACTTGAGGATCGGACAAATAATGCTGAGGTTCCATTCATCGGGCATACTTTCGTCTGAGTACAGATGAGTTGGTGTATGCTCCTTACCAAGTCATCCCCTGCGGCTTTGAAGAGCTCGGCATTCACACCGTCCGCTCTAGCAGATTTGTTGGACCTAAGCTTAGATATGGCTATCTTCATTTTTGGTCTACATCGTGCAGGTTGAAAGATCCATTCTGCCTAACAGCAACCCGCATCTATAAAAACTATATTGGTACGAACCGTATTGTTTGCCGGCAGATTCGTTCACCTCTAACAACAATAACGATGGGATTCCGGAACCTTAGCTTTTGAATTCATGGGAAGAAGATCCCTTATGTCAGAATACTTCTAATTGAGAGTTCATCCTGGGGGACGTGAATGCCCAGATGAGCATTATAGACACCCTTTTCGCTTTTCGGTATAAAGGCTACTCTTAATGTTCGCCAGGGTTGCTAGTAGCTTGTCTTCAAGTTACTTGAAGCCATCAAAACACGCCTCATCCATTACTAAAAACCATGACAGATACCGGCTACCGCGCGTTGTATTACTCAGCTCAATTGAACTTTCAGTTATAGAAGCTGGTTATGAATCAGTTCTGAGACAGAATCACTGCCCACGACTCAGTGAAGGTGCCTCCAAATTTTCTGAGTGCAACCAGTCCAGTTGATTTGCCCGTTTTAAGGATTTTTACTAGTCTGCTGGTTTCACAGAGCGATTTGATCTTTTCTCAAGTCCTTATAGGAGGCGCTCTTCGAAATCCGAAGCAGCCTTTTCTATTTTTTTTTTTCTTCGAAACGTAACAATTCTAGTTTTCCTACAAATTAATTTTAAGAAACCCATTTAGAAGTTTTCGAGTGTCCTTAGGTAGTCGGTCACTGCAAATTTGCACTCGTATATGGGACCGACGATCTCAAATTTTTCCTTGCAGGACATCTGAGTTGAACAGAGTCTGCACTTCTTTTTGTCTCGTTCTATGTTTATGCGGAGCGTTGACGGATCTGCCGAGTATCACCTTAGTCTGTCGAGTTAATTTCTCTCGGAGCCCTCCTTTCCAATAAGGTCCAACTTGGAAGTCTTAGACAGTGCCTTCCAGATGATAATCTACCTCGCGTATCAGTTGGATGACAAGTTAAGTAATCGACTACCCAACTTTCCCAACAAAACTTGCCTGAAAGGCAACTTGGCGATTAACAAAAAAAGAAAGATTTCGTATATCATGTGTAGGAATCAGTAGCGCCACCAATGTTGAACAGAAGTAAACTCGAAAGACGGGAAAAATAAAAACAACTTTCAACTTTTTGATTACGACCAAATTAGTTACTAAATATATTTTCCATAAAAATAATTCGTAAATCGTGTACATAGACATTTATACAGTTATATATTTATAAAAAAAAAAAAAAAAAAACTAAAAGAAAATCAAGACCGGGCGGGAACGTCAATGTTTAAATTTTTTTGTTTGCTTTTGCTTCTGCTTCTGCATTTGCTCGTTTACGAGCACGTATCTAGAGACAATGATGCTGCATCCTAAACCACTTACAACAACGACAACCTAAAAATGAACATCACATCGCAAGCAACATTTAACATCATCTAAAGCCCGCTTCTACAGAGCTGCCTGTGTATCTAAAGAATATATTTACAGTGCGTGTAGGTTCACACTTTTTTTTAAAATTCACTGTGAGCACCTCTCTCTCAAATAGAACTCAGGTTTCGAAATACAAAGTAATATATGTAGTTAACGGTATATGGTGTGAGTGTTTTGGATTTTTATTTTTTCTTCTTCTGTTTTGTGTTAAGTGCAGTGTCCATTGGGTGTCCATTATCCACCAAATCGCTAGTAACTCATTGAATTTTCTTCTCCATTCTCGTTTTTATTTATTTTTTTTTAGGTTTTATTCATTTTGATTTCTTCCAGTTTTCAATTCTCTCACACTTGTGGTGTCCTTCTTACAGTTAACCTAGTTATATAGTAGAAATTATCGATAGCGATGGTATAATGAAACATTAACAAGGCTAAACTGCCTTGCTAGTTTAGTAGAAAAATAATAATCGCTCTTGTGCTGATGCTGACAGCAGCCGCCAAGTGCGCTTGATACTGATATATTGGACAAGTGCACGTGCGCAAATCAGGAAGCCAAATGCCATGATCAGCCACCACAACCAAGAGTTCTCGTGTGAAGCTAGATCTGTAGAATGCTTAACGATGAGTGTCCACTTGGCAAGCGATAGGCCAAAGCCTGAAAGTGCCCCATACCGAGCGGCAATTGTGTGGCAAAAGCATGTCAGCATTAAGAATCCAATCCAATTGAAGAGAAATGCCACCATAAATGCGGCTACAAAGATAATATCTGTGCCCAGCAAACTATGATCACTTGTTAGATTCTCAGCGTCTGATGCATCGATTGCAATAAATGTCAGCGAGGGCTGTGTGCCTGTACTTGTTGTTCGCGTCTGGGTAAGTGGATGATTTGGTGGTGGAGGCGGTGGTGGTGGCATCACTGGATGTGAAGTCAATGAGGGCGGCTCACCGTTTAGGGATTTTTCCATCTGTACTTCTTCATAGGTTGGTAGTTTACTGTGTACTATTTCGTGCAGATCTGAATTTGAGAGTTCGTACGGTGGCGGCGCACTGAAATCGGCCTTTGGAGGTGGCAGCTCATCCATGGGCGGTTGTCTATTGGCCATTTTGAAATTGATTTAACTAAACAAATTGCTGAATAATCTGGAAAGATCAAACAAATATCGCTGATTAAGTTATGATTTGGATTTTTACTGAGTAGAGTGGTTATCTTCGTTTTGGAGGATAATTGATATACAGTACATACTCGTAGATGATTTGCTGGAGGTATTAATTTTTGAAGTTTCGAATTACGAAAAATGTGCCAACAATCGAATGGATGAAATATCAATAAAGTGGTCGCCATATCAGCTAACCAGTAAGCGGAGTATCATGGTGTTTTCATGATTAATTTTGCAGTCATGGAGCAATTGCCTCAAACTGTTATAGAGACACATTACGGATATAATGGGTTTGGTTATATATTATATTGCCGATCGAAAATAGATAAGATAATACTGAGTAAGCGAAAACAAACCGCGATGTCAAGATAACTTGTAATAAATTTTTTATACTCGTACAAGCTGCGCAAAATGAAACCAAAACAACACTATTATTACTCATATTACAGTTAATCAGCTCTAAAAAGAGATCAATCTTTCTCACAAAGTAATAACGAGCTATCAATTTTGTGTTTTACAAATAACATAGCGAAGAGTGTTAGGAAAGAGATCTTGATTCGCGTTATTAATTTTTTAACTTCAAAGAAAAATCAATTTTACAGCTGCAAGAAGAACTTCACCAACGATTCGGGAACTCAGGGTTCACTCAGTTTAATGACGAAAATATGGCAAATATTGACATCGCCAACAAGAGGGAGCTACTCCCGTTCATTTCGAAGGAAAAGCTTCAAATCACTGAGAAGTAAGAAAAAAACGTGGGAACCGATGAAATTCCGAACATTATGCGAAATAGAAACTGAGTCCAAACATCTTTCTTTCTCTTTCTCTCCTATTTTCCGAGAAACTTAACACATGCTTTGGCATCATAAGTGTAGTCGTACCCACTTGAGTGTTAAGAATGATGCACATTGTCCAGTGTATTTGAAGACAGCGATGGTGCGTCCGATTCCCAAAAGGAATGAAGACACATCCAATGCGGCGAATCTTTGGTCGATAAGTCTCCATCTCAACATCAGCAAGGTATTCGAAAAGGTTACCAGTAGAGTCCTGCCTGACTAAGTGGATCGAGGACAAAAATATAGTTTAGCACACTCAATTCGGTTTAAAGACGGGACCTGACATCTCACATGCCACGTCTAAACTGGTATCTGATATCTAGTGGAGCAAAGGTAAGGCACGGGTGCCTGCGTGATTGACTTGGAGAAGGCGTTCGACACCGTATAGTTAGAGGGACTATTTTCTAAGCTGAACAAGCTGGGCATAAGTAAACCACTGCTATACATTCACTTCAATATGCTAACCAGTAGACAGTTCAACGTGAAGAATGTTGATGTGACTTCTGCTGGAATATTTGACGATAAAAACGGTCTGTAACAAGGTGCGGTTAATTCGTTGATTCTATTCAACATCTACACAAGCAGACGATTTGATCACGTACAGATTAGGTCCAAAGATAGAGGTAATAAATACGCTCTTGCAACGTGACTTCGATATGATTAAACGATATTGCGATGACTGGAAGTTGAAGATTAACTTTCAGAAGTCGGAAACATTCTTTGAATGCCGCCTTTGTCTACGGAAACCAGAAAAAAATTGGCGAAAGTTTTCGGCCGTGGGAAAACACTCCAACCATTTGGAATGTAGTCGCATACCTTGGGATTTCGCTTTTGTGGTTTTGTGTACCCTTAAAATATACAGCCCGGGCGAAGGAAATTTAGGGGGGAAGAAAAGACAGGTACCGATGTACATTGTTTTTAAATGTTTGTAAGTTATAAGGACCAGGAAATACTCGTGCAGAGGTCAGGGCATTCTATAAGCGAGTTGTACGGCTTAGGAAAGAATCAGATATTTTAGAGTACGTCCGAAGATGGGCTTGAGAGTGAACTGATGAGCACTCATAGTGAGACGGGTGTTACGGTTGAAAGTGAATGGGCGAAATGCTACTGACGATTTCAATGGAGCATTGGTGGTGGAAATAGCGATAAAACTAAGTGAGACAGGAGACATTACGTCGGTGTTCCAGGGTGTCAATTGATTGACTACTATTAGTATCACCTATAAGTTTTGGATTCTATCTAGCAAGTGCAAAGAGGTCTTAGGGTCATCTGAACAGATGTGGGCATTGTACTTCAGTTTTAATCGGATGAATGCCTTATATATTGTGGCCGGATCAGAGGGGGTAAAATATTTCTTACATCGTTTAAGGAAACCTAGACATTTCGCAGCATTTTTGACGACATCGAGTATGTGGTCATTCCGACGTAATTTGGAAAACGGAAAGTTTTTCGGTTTCGACGATGTAAGTGACATTCATGGATAATGGCTGGGTATTTGAATTTCGCTTTAATGACAGCAGACAGCATTGAGTTTTGGAAGCATTAAATTCCACTCGGTTGATAGTTCCCCAATTGGTTATGCTGTTAATATCGGAATTTAATCAGCTTAACATGCGCTGCCGTTCCCGTTCTACAGCCGAAGAGTAGGGACGTGCGTCCGGGAACGAATACGAAAAGCAGAGAGTGCTGTCATCAGCAAAGGAATTATTGGATTAGAAGTGGCAGACAAGAGATCATTAATGAAAATTAAAAAGAGGGTCGGAGACAGAACGGAGCCCTGGGGTACACCATCATTTATTTTGTGAATATTAGACTTGAAACCGTCCAAGACAACTTGAATTGAACGTTCCGAAAGGTAATTTCTAATCTATTGAAGAAGAGAGTCATCGATCCCAAAAGCACGCTTAGAAATATCAAGTGCAACTATCTTGCTTTCGGCAGATTGATGTACGCTTTGGTTCCACTTTTCGGTGAGACATGCCATCAAATCACCAGTGGACCTGTTGCTCCAAAAACCATACTGCTGGTCATTGACAAGTTTTCGTGTTTCGAGATATTCCGTCTGAGAAAGAAGAGATGCAATGGGTGTGTAGGTGGAGAGAGAGAAAGATTCGGAAAGAGTCCTAAAGAGTAGGATTGATGAAAAAGTTTACGCAGTGGTTTTGCCAACGAGGAAGAACACCTCTTCAGAAGAAGGGGAGATATACAAGCTGGGCCAGCGGATTTGTGAATGCTGAGATACACGAGTGCGAAAGTGGATTTGTCCCATTGAAGATTCGACGCACTCAACTGTAGGCGGGGACAAACCACAATCTGGGAGTGTTGAGCTAGCCACAAAATGTGCAGCAAGTAGATTGGCCTTATCTAAAGGGTTGACAGCTGGAATACCATTGTAAATGAGCGTTGGGATGGAGGATGAGGCAGAATTTCTAATGTTTTTGAAGAACGACCCAACATTTTTACTGCCTTTGGGACATTGCAGTATATTTTGCCTCAGTTTTTGGTCGTATTGGAATTGCACACGCTTGAGAAAAATGTTGCAGTCATTTCTGGCTCGTGTAAACTTTTGAATATTATTCGTTTTGAATACGAGGGTAGTCCCAGAAGTACACCCACCTAACGTATAGATGGCGGCAGTTGTTTAAAAAGAATGACTATTGTGGAAAGTACCAACCTTATAAGGCTTAAATTTGAAGTTTGACGACGCTATGTTGTTTAGTATTTGTTCGGCAGCCATCAGTAGTGAACGCTTTCAATGAATTTATAAATATGGTCATACTCCTGTGATACAATACTTTCATTTGAAAGGTCTCAATCCAATCAACATCAAAGCGGAACTGGATTCTACTCTCGGGGAGTCTGCTCCTTTGTTTACAATAATAAAATATTGGGTGGCAGAGTTTAAGCGAGACTGTACGAGTTGCCAAGACGAACATCGCAGTGGTCGACCAAATAAGGTGAGTTCACCAGAAATGTTGAAAAAATCCACAAAATGGTATTGTATGACCGTCGATTGAAAGTGGGTGAACTAGTAGTTATGGTAGCCATTTCAAAAAGCACTATACATCGCATGAAGATGGGTGCCGCGATTATTCACAATGGAACAAAAACAGCGTCGTGAGGATGTTTCAATCGAATGTTTGGTGAAGTTTCACAGCAATAAAGCCGAGTTTTGCGTTGATTCATAACCATGGATGAAACATGGGTCCATCACTTCACACCCGAGACGAAGGAACAAAACAATGGACTGAAGGGGGAAAATCGGCTCCAAGGAAGGCGAAGACAGTTCCATTTGCAGGCAAGGTCATGGCGTCAGTTTTTGGGGATGCGCTTAGGATAATTTTCATTGATTATATTCAGAAAGGAAAAACAATCAACGGCGTGTATTATGAAAACTTAGTGCAGCGTTTGAAAGATGGAATCAGGAAAAAATGGCCACATTTGGAGATGGTCAAAATCAATGAGTTAAGGTTCAAATTGCTTCGTCATGCACCCTATTCGACAGATTTAGCCCTTTCGGATTATTTTCTATGTCCGAATTTGAAAAAAATGGCTCGATGGTAAAAGATTTACCAACAATAAAGAGGTGGAGTCTGCCGTTGATGACTATTTTGACGATTCTCACTATAAACAGGGTATCAGGGCTATTGAACATCGCTGGAAAAAGTATGTTGAGCTAAGAAGAGACTACTACGTCATTCGCTAGTAATCTTAAATAGATTAAAGAATGAACCTTTTTTTTTTCTTTATTCTTCAACTGCTTATATTGTGAGGCATCATCCTCAAAGATAAGAAAAAAATAAATGAATTAATAAAAAAAGAAATAAACAAATTTTTCCCCAATTGTTTTGTGTTTTCTTTGTTAGGTCGGGTATTTCTGGGACTACCCTCGTATTGTGAAACTCTCTGTAACTTACAGCAGATTCCACAGAATCGATTTCGATGCCGTAGATTAGAAATATCAAAGTTGTTTGTAATGTAAAGCTTTTTTGGCAGGAGGCAGAAGTATTTAGCAGATTGCATTTTGCACAATCGACAATGTTTGGCGCAACGCATGATATTCTTTCCAAAATGCTCAAAACTGGTGAAAAATCTATTTATTTGTCGTATTAATCACTCCGAGCAGTGGAGACTTTCTAGGCCGTACCCTCTCTTTAGAATCAAATAATGATTTGCAAATTTATTTATAACCTAACGTAGATAAATAGCTACACCCCCACCTTCTCGATCAATCCCATCGTCACGAAAAAGTTTATAGCCCTCAACCATCATATACCTGATTAGGAAATTTAGAGGAAAACAAAGTCTCGGATATGGAGACAACGTCAAATTTCGGGCTAAGACTGAGTGTTAAGAATTGGTGGCAGGGTTGTCTTCATCTGATACAATATGATCATGCCGAAACTATTCGGGAATAACCATTCCATAAAATACGAGATTCTATAAACGCACTAACGATATAGACGTCAGGACTTGACGATGTTCGCAGAGTGCAGATATATTCACAAATATGTCAACACGACAACGATGCCAATATCTGCGATACCTCATCCGTGTTGCTAACACTAAAGTGCATTAAATAGAAGTGAGAATGTCATCATAACTGATTAAATGTAAACATGCCGTAAGGATTGAACCTTTTCTGTAACCACAATCGTGCTTTTTCTTTTTTTTTATTCTGCTGTGTATTCTAATAACAAATTTCAACACTAACCAACTATTCTTTTTCCGGTACTGACTGGATCGAACTGAAAGTTACATACGGCTCTTTACTGATCACACATCACTCATTACATTCTCAGCAAGTTGAAATCAATTAACCGCAGACGACTTGTTTAAGTATGAGTACGACCCACGAATGCTTCATAGATGTGGAGCATCACAATATTCGTACCCAACGATCGTAGTTGTTACGATCAATACAGCCATTAGACACGTAGGCTTAATTTTGAACTGAGGTTACCTAAATACTCGTTAACAATGTAGCCGTGTTAACATTGTGTAAAAAGTTGTAAAGTCAAATTAATTTGTATTCAAACTGAGACTTAGTAGGAGCGGCTACAGTTGATAAAAAAGCCCACGCCCTTTTCCTCAGCGCTGGGAGAAGCAGGTGGCCGCGGCACTGTTGTGGGAGTATAGTTGCGCGCGACAACACAATGTTAAGCTACGTGTTGTTTGTTTTTTTTTTCTCTAGATGTGCAGTTTGCATTTTAGCAAAACATGACTACACCATGTGACCATAAGTCGTTGCTAATTACTTTTGCTGACAAAACTGAACACAGGTAATGCGTAGCTGGACAGACACAATGAGAACGAACACCAAAAACATTTGGTCCTCACTTTCTTTGAAATCGAAACCGATTTCAAACAGAGACGAAGAAACCAAAGAAAAAAACTACAAACAACGTAGGCAAGGTGAATCAGTGGTTAACACTTGGCCCGTCGATGGATATAAACAGGTTTGCACACTTTAATCCGTCTTGACGTCAAAGTCCAACACACAGAAACAAACAAATGTAGCTCTAATCCAATTAGGTACTCCTTCAATGGAATTATTTATCGCTTCGCCTCGCCATTAAGACTCCTAACATTGGCACACTCAGTTACCCTGTTCCGCATTGCCATTCTCTAAAAACAAATTCCAAATACACTGTGATACGTCGACACATTTGTCCGTCCAGAATTCGTTAGTAGGTTCTCCTCTATCTTTTGTTATCGGTTTATCGGTTTCCTTATCAGCTGCAGATAGAACTGTGGGAAAACAATTGCTCGCATTCTAGTCATCAATACAGAATTTCACCTTTCAATGAAAAATGCCACAATGGTAGGTAGGGTATGGGGGCCAGGACAGTAAAATTATGAAATACGAGTACAAAATTGATGACAGCAGGGGGGTTGCTGGTGGTTCTTCGTTTTCATGGTCAGCCGAGATTGAGAATACCTGCCTAGGGATACTGAAATGGACCAGGAGGAAAAATATTTATACACAATAAGAAGGGGGGAGAAGCGCACCTTTTTTTTTTTGTCTTCTTGTTCAAGCCTTTCACTGATGTAACTGGTTCTCCTTGGGAACTTCAACTTGTGATCGTGTGAACTGATTCTTGATTTACGCACTGGGATAAGAAACAAATTGGATTTTGAAAAATAACAAGTCGCGATGCACCGGATTTGGTGTGGGCAAATTTTGTTAACAAAATTTTTCCTACTTCGTCACCGTTTTAGCTTTAGTTTTCTTCTTTTTCGCTCGCCTTTGCGGAGACGTTTTCTTTTCTTTTTTTTCTTCTTTTCAGTGTGCGGTCGAGAGACGGTCGCTCGAACACCGTCTGATTTGTGGCAAATCGATATGAATACACACACTGCGACGAAAACAGAAACACAATTCAAAAGTCGTTTGGTTGGTACATGCCGAAGAAGATGATGACGACGGACAGGGTTTTGTGTTTTGTTGTTGGATTTATTTATTTTGGTGTTTGGTACGACTAGTGAACACGGATAAAAAATGGTGCTGCAGTCGATAAAGAATGGTCAGAATGGGTTGATTCAGACGAATGGGAGAAAGCTTTAAGTACCGATTGTGTTTTTAGAAAATTCTGAGAAAACTTCGATTGGATTGACACTGATAAAAATCCCAATCGTGAATGACAATCTTAAAGTTCTTCCTTCAAATACAAAAGTTTACTATATATAATCCTGAGTTTTTCAGATGGACTTATCTTAAATGATTTGTCTTTCTTAGCGTATTTGCATAGACATCTTTTATGGGATAAAATAAAAGGAAAGGCCTTACTTTTCTTCTTTTATTAACCTTTGAAATATGTATAATTACATATTTGGAGATGCAATCCAATTATTTCCTGGCTGTCACGCCGTTGCGCATAATAGCGCTATTTTCGGCGAAAACAAGACCAGTTATTCCGGACCCGTTGAATGTGCACTTTGAATAAAAAAAAAACTTGTACGACATTTAAAAGCAATGAATTTTATACACTGCCTTGATATACTCAAACTTTAACTTCGAATTCTCCGGTTATACCAGCTGTATATTTAACTTTCGTTTTAACATCATCGTACCTAACGCGTAGTCGGGGGCCTACATGACGATTGATCGCGAAGCGGGTTGTGTCTTATAACTTGGATTGAGCCAGCAGCGTAACAATCAAGTACGTAGCGAAGTGCTTGCCTTACCTCCCAGTGGTTTTCCCCGTTAAGGGTTTACTCATGCAGGCCAATAGCATTATACTGGCCTACACAGTCACAGAGCTTACAACCATATGAGGAAGAGAATTAAAAGATCTGAGGAACCAACTAATGCCCTCGGATAAAAATGGATTCACTGTTGACGACCCTAGCAAACGCTTAAAGGACTACAACCTTCGGATTTGCTCATGAAATTTTCAGACCCTTCACAGGCCAAGTGTAGCCCAACAATTAACAGAGGCCCTTGACTGCTATCATGCAGATATCACCGCTGGATGGACTGGACATAAGGAAGATGAAAAACTGTGATATATACTATGGTGATTGTTAAAGGGAAAAGAAACAGCGCTTATCCGGATGCGGATTTATCATATACAGCAGATTTAGGCAAGAACTTGAACTTCCGACATTATAGCAAAGCACGTCAAGGCTAAATTCGCTAACATAAGCCTAATATGCGTTCATGCCCCTACGGAAGAAAAGGATGACGCCACCAAAGAATGTTTCTAGGATCTTCTCGACAAGACATATGAACAATGTCCGAAGGACAGGAAAGGAGGACATCCGGTTTGCATAGTGTAAACGACACCCTGTCTGGTAACGGACTTTGGCTTATTGACTTTGAAGCGGGACGAAGTATCACTATAGCAAACACACGGGTTCCTCATCTCAATATACACAAGGGGACATAATGATCTCCGAATCATTAAACGCCAAATCAAATTGATCACATTGCGATAGACATAAGATATCTGGACGCATACCGATGCATATTTCCCAAGTACCACAGCAAAGAAGAACTACTATGAAAAGGTATAACATAGAGACCGCTAAAATCTTCGCCAAGCGCGTATCCCAAAATTTCTCAACAACTCCTACACCGCCAGCATCAACTACCGCAGACCACTGACATCAGAACCGCCGCAACTAATGTGCTGGGTTTCAACCGACCCCCACCAAGAAATCCCTGGTTTGATGAAGAATGTCGGCTAAACAAGAAGGCTACAAAGCAACTCTGTTCGTGAGCTTTTCGAGCAGAAGAGAAGGGAAGAACATCGGCTTCTCCAGAAGAAGAAAAACGAGGACCTGAAGGGCGCGATCGAAGATATTGAGGTTGTACTCCAGTAATAACGTACGAAGGTGTTACCAAGAGGTAAAAAGAACATGTTAAGGCAAGAAAACCCGTACAGAAGCCTGTAAAGATGAAGAAGGAACCCTTGTAGTAGAGCAATACCTAAGCTGAAATCAAGCAAAGCAGCTGGGCTTGACGGCTTAATGGCCGATGTATTCAAAGGTGCTGGAAATGAAATGCTGACTGTATAATTGGAAAGAAGCCGAACATCCCGCCGCCAGGCAGAATAGACCATTCAACTTATACCATAATAGCCAAAACTTCCATCTGACCAGAAAGAAGTAAGGTTAGCAATGTTTAAGCTAAAAACCTACAAATTAGCTGGGCCTGACGGCTTACCGGCCAAGATATTCAAAGCTGCTAGAAATGACTTGGTGGAGAGAATGCACCAACTCATTTCTCAGATCTGCTCGGATGAGATTCCATTTCACTGTATGCCCGATCCACAACAAATAGACACCCTCAACTGCGCCAACTATAACGGTATAAGTCTGCTCAACATCGGATACAAGATCTTATCTGCCATATTGTGCGAACGTCTGAAACACTTCACCAACAACCTGACTGGCCCCTATCAGTATGGTTTCAGACCAGGTTTGCAATTGCCGGCTGAAATAAAAGATGACTTCTTGTGCTCCGATGTACGGTTCGGTAATCGAATCTAGTTCAGGCGGTATAGATTGAACTTCCGAAGTAAGCGGAATCAGAATTATGTGTCTAATATTTAAGTGAGGCTTGTGATAAATGTTTTCGTGATTGAAGAACAGAATATGTAAGACTAAAAACCCTATTACGGGGTTGCAGCAATAGAAAACTTTTGAAGCCTAGTTCTACGCGAAAAATTGATTTCCAAACATTAGCTTAATAGCTTTATAACTATGTTGTTACATAAATCAATTGCTAGATGAAGGAAGGTGAAGGAATGTTATACAGGTCATTAGTTTCGTACTTTCGTTGAAGAGTCCATTTCCTAGACAGCTTGATCATTAGTAAAACATAATTAATAGTCACTTTCAACGATCATTACCTACTCTGTTTGCAACTTAATCTGCTTCATTGTTAGCAGAAGAGTCATAAATAAAACTTTGAGTTGTTGCTCTACAAGCAAGAAACCGCATAGAGGAATACTGCAACGGGTGGCTGCTTACCAAATTAGAAGACGCGGGATGTAGCGTGGTAGCACCCGCATAAAACATCATTCTGTACGTGTTTGGGAACCCCCACAGCACTCTCTTAAATTCTTCAGTACGCCTTAAGTACCAGGTACTCTTCCCTTGAGCACGTAGCTGTGGTCTTAACGCGAACCTCGCCAAAACGGAGCTGGTCCTCTTCACAGGAAATATTTAAAATACCCTGCACCTCATCTCACTCAAGAGGAGTGACAAATATCGTGGTCTTATCCTAGATAGCAAACTGAAGTCTGTTTTGATCTGCCAATCTGTTATACGAATGAATACGATTTTTGAATGTCTGTTTAATGTTAATTAATTTGCCACAAATGTGAAAAATTTAGTCATCAATGTAATTTCCTTCATTGGACAACACTTCTGCCCACCTCTCAGACAACTTCTTAATGCCGTCACTAAAAAGGTGTTTGCCTTTGTCGAAAAAAAAATACCCCAAGAGCCTCTTGGACATCATTCCGAGATCGAAAATTCTTTCCATCAAGGAAGATTTTCAGACTTCGCAACAAAGGGAAATCTGAAGAATAGCCATACCTAGCCGTTTCTACTCTAGTGCTCACTTCAATCTGGACAGCTATGGAGACTAGAGTGATAGTCTGGTTACGAGGCAACAGCTCAAAATGGAGTACTCCCTCAGCATTCCACGATACAGACAGTACAAAATGGAGTACTCCCTCAGCATTCCACGATAGACAGTACACCTTGAGGGTGAAGCCCGTTCCTGGGATCCTGTGCTGGTCTGTTTTCTGGACTAAAACATTGGTGCCAACGTTTTTGTCATTTTTCATCTCCAGTAACGGTCCGGTTCAAAAACGGCTTTTGATTGTGATGCGACGGAAGCGCAATGTAAGCTTCGATTCTTTGCTGAAGATTATTTTGCGATAGGAGGCGTGGTACCCATGTTCCCAACTTTATGACTTGTCCCATATTTCTTAGGTGTCGAAGGAAGGTCATGTGGCTTACGTTAAGTTCCCTTACCGTATTTCGACGCTGGATTTCAGGACCTCATCGCTTTTTTCGCCCACCCGAACGAGGTTCATCCTTTAAGTCAAAATTGTCATTTCTAAACTTTGCAAACCAACGCTTATATTTGGATTCGCTGAGAACACCCTCTCCATACATATTTTGAATTTCTCTAGTGGCTTCGCTTCCATTCTGGTTTTTCCGGAACAAAAACAATAAAATATTGAATATGCTATCCGATGCACAAAAGAAGCATCAGAAGCACAAGGTCAAGGAAATTGAGAGATGCTACTCCAGGAATCAGATCCGGAAGTTTTACCAAAAGGTAAAAAAAAACATGCCACGGACACACCGCCAACTACAGGCATCAACCTCTTCACTGTTTCTTTAGGCCAGAAAAGTCCTCCATCGACCAAATATTCACACTACGGCTGATACTGGAAACACACCATTTATTCATTGATTATAAGGCCCCGTATGACAGTATCTATAGAGAAAAGCTATACAGAGCAATTTCCGGTTTTGGCATCCCTGCCAAACTCATGCATGCTACTCCATCAAGGTTGATAAAGAACTTACTGAGACCTTTGGTGTCAAAAAAGGATTTAGACAAGACGATGCGATTTATTTAACATCATTCCTGAAAGAATAGTGCGAAACTCACGCGCCAACGCGAGAGGCACACGCTTTCCAAAATCCGTCTAATTACTCGCATACGCCGTAATAATTGACATAATCGGAAGACAGCATCGTGACGCCAGTGGCGCTTTCGCGATTATTGAGGCGGAGACCGCGAAGATGGGCTTAACAGTTAATGAGGACAAAACTAAGTGAGAACCTCACCCTCGCCAGATATAACTTTGAAACAGTTAAGGACATTGTCTACCTAGGCTCCCCTATTAATTCAGACAACGATACCAGCGCTGAAATCGAAAGAAAAAAAAAAACTTGTTGCTTGTTTGGGTTAAAAAGTAATTGACCTACAGGCCCTCTCTCGAACAACAAAAGTGGCTCTATATAAGATATTAATGATCCCAGTCCTGCTCTATAGCACAGAGGCAAAGGGAAACTTCCCTTTAATTGCACAGGTTGAATTGTTTGTTTTACCTGTTTTGGGTAGTCCGGCCGCCGCACAGTGTGGCGAATCACATGAAAAGTTGGCAAAAATCATTTTTTTTTAAATTTTGTGTTGGGAGATGATACCTATGGACAAACGAAAAACTTTTTAGGAGGTGTCAAGGACTTCTAACGGTTATTGGTTATAAGGTTTTTAAACTTTTTTGTTCCCGTTTTCGGCCATATCTTTATTTCAACTTAACTTAACTTTTGCGTTTCTTTTTTAAAGAACTTAACACTCAGGTGGGTATGAATACACTTATAAATGCCTCAGCATGTGTTAAGTTTTTTTGGAAAATGGGATAGAGAGAAAAAAAGACTCAGTGGTTATTTCGCTCCATGGGTGGCATCCAACATTTAATGGGGAGACTAAATTCTTAGTGGAAGTTGGCTTGATGTTGGTTTCTAGTCAACTACTCGTCTTGTTGTCGCGGATTAGCGACGGCGGGAATTTGTGAATTTCCCAACTAGCTCTGTTCAATAAAAGGGCACAGTGTAGTGCTAGAAAAGTGTGTGTTACAAATCTTTATTAAAATATGTAGTACAATTCATTTATACAATCAAATTTTCTTACATATGTTTTCCTTTACAAAATGATACACTTAATATCTTAATTGTTATATTATAATTGCGTCCACGCGCTTCCGCTGCCAATAAAAAGAAAGAAAACCGGAAACGTGTTTCAATTTGACAACACCGTCTTGCCTCAATGTAGCTCCATCTGGTGTTGAGGGTGGTAACTACTCATTTGGCTGGCAGCACTCCTTCCGCAGGGTTGTTAACACGTCTTACTTGATTTTCGTTAACTGAAAAAATGGATGATATGTCTTTCGGGTGAGGCTGAGATTCGAACACCGAACCTTCCGATTTAGAAGTGGCTCACTACCACTTGAGCCACGACCACCCATTTCTTTTTCTTCTGTTTTATTTTTCCAGTAAAAACTAAGTTAGAACAAAATTCGCGTTTTAAAAGAATTTTATATTTTTGGTGAAAACAACCGTACATTATGTATTAAAAAATAATATATAAAAAAATAAATAATTGCGCAAACAGAAACAGTGTTGTGGATTAGAAATGAGCACAGTAATCAGAAACTTTTCGATTAATTCAATAAACTAGTTTGATGGGTCATCATCGAACGAATTGAATTCTACAGGTGACGACGATAAATGGAAAACATTAATATCGGGAGGTTATAATAATTGCACAACCTCTGCGTCGAAATTGGGCTTTCTTCGTTTTGGTTGGTGCATACTTGTGATGAGAGGATCCAAAGAAATTAAAAGTCGATGAAGTAAATATGGTATATCCTCATTAGTTTGTTCACGCGAAAGTGTTTTCTTTGCATTTTGAACATTTTATTGTTGGCTTCATGTACTTCCTCATCTAATCGCCCTATTGGAAGTAAATCTTTCTTCCATAAACAAAAACTCTATGTGCAGTGGGAGGCATTGGGTACCAAGCATATTTTTTGACAAAAAGTTGAGCCGTTTCCAAAGAGTAGGGTTCGAACAATGTCAGGTTTATGGTATATCGTTTAATGAGCTCTATATCGATATTAGTTATCTTGCTTGATATTTCGGCATTCTCAAAGAACCGTCTAGCCGTATTTCCGTTGCTATTACTCCCAAAGCCGGGCTTAGGTTTGTCCACTATCATACCATGTTGAGACTTAAATTTATCTTTAATTATTTTCGTCGTAGATTCGACGATCTGTTTCAGATCTTCACCACGCGCTTGCCATTGCTTTAAAGACAATTTGTAAGATAAATTTAATAAGCATTCAAAAAATCGTATTGACATCCCAAATTCTAATCTAGATTCAGATTTTGCTGGCTTTTGTACACATCAATATTATTGAATTGCTTCGATGTTAGCTCGGTAATAAAGCATTTCATAGCAGAAGATGTATTTGTCAAAGCACTACATATTTTGCCATCGACCATTGTAAATACCATGACGTGATTCTTTTCTCTCCTTGCAAGGTCAACTGTTTCACGAGCAAATTGAAATTGAATCGGACGACAATATCTTATTGATGATGATCTGTTATTGTTCCAAAGTACAAGTTGTTGCTGCATTGGTTCTACAGGGTCACCATGTATTAGTCTCAAAGGAACTAATGAAGACAAAAAAATACTTGCGTCACTAGGCGCTTCACCAGTAAACCTCTTCCTGAATTCTGAATGACCAGATGAACCGTCGAAACCCCATTTAGTTATTAAAACCAAATGATGTAAACTTCTTTGACTTTGAATAGCTTCATGTTGAACTTGCATCAAACATAAAGTTGTATGATTGAGCAGTGCTTAGAGTTTAACGTCTGCCGATGTGTCAGTATTCGAAATTCATGTCTTATCAGGGTAGCCATCGTCTTTCGCACTCTGAATTACTTTGTACGAAGGAAATCTTTCTTTATCTTTACCCCTAATAATAGCATATTGGTGCGTTGTAAGTTGGGCATCTACAAACATTGCTAACTCTTCTTCCGGCGAATACTTAGACAGCAAATTTTCGGTCTTCAAGCGTTCTGACCTGTCAGAAGAATCAACGAAGTTCGATTTATATCTCCCCACAATTTCAATAGAATAGCATGTTTTAAATCATTTATTTCACACAAACAAAACACTCAATGGAACATTTTCTTTGGCTTTAAGTAGCCCCTACCTGATGCTACATATTGACGCCATATAAATTTATAATGGATGCACCTGGTTTTTACAAAATTATTGTTGCTTGCACCCGTCAGTTGCTCTGCTAAATTGTCAATGACGATTCATTTGTTCAATGTTCTAAGTTTGAACTTTTGCAGCAAGTGTCCCCTGTACCTCACCCAACTTTCAAAACTGGTTTCGGGTAGCTAGTTAATACATCTATCGAATCTACATAGCACTGCATTATTTAGTTGCAGGTTGAATTTTCCTATTTTTGCAAACTTTAGGGGTCATCGGCCGCTCTGTGCGCAGTTCAATACTTTCCTGGTACCCAAACAAACGACTACTTAATTCTTTAGCTTATGTCCTCCGCAGGTTTCTGTGCGGGTCTTAATGGTTTGACACGTCCTTTCTACGATTCGGTAAATTCCTAGTGTCGCTTCTGTAGCAGCACATCTGCACTTCCCCGATCACTTGGTCCTCATTCTTTCTTTTCCTCTGAAGAAGCTGATGCTTGTTTTGTTTTTGCAGGACGGACACCAGTTGACATTTCTGTCGCCTTCGTTTCCACCTAACTTCAGCACTTGATGCAAATTGCGGAGGAAATGTTGAGAGCGCAACCTGCAAACACAAAATCAACTGCGACTCCCAAACCCTGAACATCAAATGGAATTACTACCTGACCCTGCTTCAGCTAGAACCTGCCAAAGACCGGCAACCCTAAAAATTCCAATCCCTTTGGTTCACCCAGTGTCCACCCACGTGTACAACAATCACCAACGAATCCACAATTAGAACACTTGCAAACATTTTTTTTAAAAAAGTATTTTGTTTTATTTTCATTGCGCACTTGTACTTTGTTTAAAATAGAAGTACACAACCTGATTAACGGGAATAAATCTACTTAGCATCCTTCTTGGTGTCTCCCTTGCCACCACGTATCCTACCGGTACGACGGGCAGCAATAAGACCAACTTTACGACCAGCAGATGTTCCTCTCTTGACAGTGGAAGCCTTACCAATATGTTGATGGTTACCACCACCGTGGGGATGTTCAACGGGATTCATAGCAACACCACGAACCTTTGGCCAGCTGTTCCTCTTCACCTTGTACTTGTGATAGGCACGTCCAGCCTTCAGGATTGGTTTGTCGATACGACCACCACCGGCAACAATACCAACCATAGCACGATTGGCCGATGGGACGACCTTCTTGGCGCCAGATGGCAACTTAACACGAGTCTTCTTTGTGTCTGGGTTGTGGGCAATAACTGTGGCATAATTGCCAGAGGTACGAGCCAAACGACCACGATCACCGGTCTTCTCTTCCAAGTTACAGATGATGGTACCTTCAGGCATCTGTGACAAGGGCATTACATTGCCAATTTGAAGGGTGGCTTTGCGTCCGCAGTATACGAATTGACCAGTATGCATACCCTCGGGGGCGATGAACAACTCCTTGCGAACCTTGTAGCGGTAGGGGTCACGGAAGTGAACGACCGACAGTGGAGCACCACGACCTGGATCGTGGATGATTTCCTAAGAAAACGAAAGAAACAAGAGCAACCATAAGTCTACAATCAAACTGGAAGCAAATCTCTGCAACAACTCACTTTAACTACACCCCTGATGTAGCCATGACGTTCCGCGAAATCAAGAGGCCTCAATTTGGCGGCTCCCTTACGCCTCTTCACATGGGCCTTGAAGACAGACCCAGCTCCCTTACGTTGTGCACGAATTACACGACCCATTGTTGGCTTTTAAAATCTACACACAAAATGAAAAACACAAATTAGTAGTTGTCACTTAACAGGACAGGAGCAAAGCGTCCTAGGGTTAGAAATCACGGACAATGGAAGGAATTCCATTTCGGTGGCGAATCAAAGAATAATTCGAAAAAATATTTATTCCAATCATTCGGGACATTTAATAGCATTGTAATAGCAATTAATTTAAAAACGGATGGTTGGGATAATTGAATATTTTTTAAGATTATTTTTGCAATACAACACGTACCGAAAGCCTTTTGAAAAAGAAAAGAAAGAGAAGAAGGAAAAACAAGAAAATACGCAAAATGTCAGTTTCATGCAGGCATGCCAACATCTAAGATGAAAAATTGGTTGTAATAAATGCGCCTAGAGCAGGGATGATATATTTCCGATTAGAAGAATTCAGAGAATTGAGGGCCACAAAATTCATTAGATGAGTTTCGGGAGAACATAATACGATTTAATCGGCATGGGTTGTGACAGAGCGCTTACAAAGAAAGATCGCTACAAATATTGTCTTTCAGGAAAATTATTTGATCATCGAAATTGCTCGAGGAATCAGTTGAGATTCTAGGACAACCAACAACTTTTTTAGAAAATTGAAAGAACTATGATAAAAATCAGAACAGATATCAATTTTAAGGAAATAATCCAATTATAAAACTTAATCCACTAGTATTAAGGTCAAGGTTGGAACTTCAATATCTACCGAGCAGTTAGGAGAATTATCTAAAAGTGACAGTGATGAGCGACAGAGGCCGATAAAAAAATAGTCGCCTAATAATATTTCAAGCCGTTAAATGGCACTTCATCCATTTGTTTCATCAAACGGCAAGGACGAAAAGCTTTATTAATGACGATATGCTGATGATTGCTGCAATTAATATTCTATTTTTTTGTTTTTTTAGAATGAAACGAAAATGGCGATAGTAGTGTCAGTAAAATATCAAGATGAAAATTAACTTAAAATAGACCTTCGTTAAAAAAAATTTCTCGAAAAGAAGATTCTCTCACTTCAAGTTTGCTTTACTGATTTTTATACTAAAACACATGTGCAGATTTTCTGCATACAGTAGTGCATTCATATCTGTGAGCAAAACACATGTGCAGGTAGTTTTTTGACGTGCACTGCATCGGTTGCACTCATTCGATAATTGATAACTGATTTTCTGGCGAAAATTCTGCTATTTCGTCTCCGAAAACCCTCCTGATTTGTTTGTTTCCGGAGAAAGCGAAGTGATTATTGCTAATTTTCGCTCAATCAAGGGAGATAATTGTAGAGTAACTCTACTCTTGTGTCGAAGCAGGCGAATTTCATCTTGGTGTATGGGATTTGACGGCACCAGAGTGATACTAGACCCTTCTAGAAGGCAGCGACGCCTTTCTGCTTAATCATCTTAGGGAAAGCTTAGCGCAATGTACTGGCATATCCTGGCATAGTTTGAATCTTTGGTTTAGCAGCTTCCATAGGAGACAAAGCAATATCAGCAAAGAATTCAGCCGATGCTGATACCGCCAAGTAAAATGATGTACGATATAAGTAGGAGTTCTCCTCTCCCAAAAAGTTAGAACAGCAGACTTTGAAAACTTCATACAATCCAAACTTGCAAAGTCCCTGAACAGAGTATCAAAAGAAAGTTGGATCCCAGCCCTTTACCAATCCACGAGTTCTCTCCTCGGCGACAGATACTTTGAAGCCATTGAACAAATTTTTATATTTGGCCAAATCTACTTGCAGACGGCACTTGACCAAATCTACAGTGTGCGTTGTACCAGATGACAAAATACTATCAATTCCGCATAGCCAGAAATATTTGCCACTTCCGAATTCACATCAATCCTCTAACACCGGTGCAGATGCTGTTTGAATTTCGCGTCCGGGGACCGCTTCACATTGAGCTCAAGACAACGGACTTTCAAAGGGAGAGTTTTTACAGCTTCAAAAAGTGATGAAAACATTTTGGGTGGATCTCAACGCTATCGAAATTGACAGCACCAGCCACAGACACGAGACTTTGGTTGGTTTACTTAGGCCTGTTCAATTTAAGGTAGAGTCCCTCTAACCGTTAAGCGTCGAAGGCCTTCCCCAAATCAATCACGCAGGCATTTGATAATGGGCATTATCCAAATTTACACCAAACAAGGTGGTGTAAATTTTCATATTTTCTGGTGGGAAATGTCGACGTATAATGTTCTCATTTAATTTTCACTTCTCACTGATTCGAAAATAGTAATCATCGGCGTCGCCATAATTTTCCGTATTGTCTTCAATCAGTTTGGTGAAACCATTACATTTCGAAGGCAGCCGTTGTGGATATGGACCCGCTTTTTCAGATCGTTGTTCAAGCCAATGATATTACTGTCTTGTATATTTCCTAGAAAGCCGCTCCTATGACCTTCTGCAAATAATCGATTACGATAAGTTTATATCATCACTACTTAGTTTCAACTTATGTCTGTTCTAAGCAGTATTTGTTTGTGTCGTTCGAGCGATCTTAAGACGTAAAAAGTCGGCTTAGTCCTTCATCTGAAGGAAGTGTTTTATTTGTTTGCGCAAACATATGCGAGTTGCTGGTTTTTACAGTCTGAATTTTGTTGTTCCAGCACAAACTTATAGAAGCTTCCTAATTGAAAAACAGCACTCTTGCCAAAACAGCATGTCCAGTGCTGGTGAAGCCACAATAGTCACTGTAATATAGGAATGTGCGTAAACATCATGATATGTAACGGTTCATAAGGGTCGGTTGAATATGTATTTTGCTAGAAGTCGTATGTGTGAAGCGATGGATTGATTAACAATCTCCTTCGCCACCAATTGGAAAATAGATTTCGTCCTGTATTTGAAGTATTTTTTCAGCAATTTCAGTTTGCATTCCAAGCCAATTATGAAATAATGGTCCTCGGATTCGAGCGTTGGGAATCTAAAAAATGTGCTAAGCTAAGGACATGGACTGAGTACTTCCCACAATGGAGAGAGATGTACATGAAACTCGAAACAATTTCACTTCATGTATTTAAAATTAGCAAAACTGCAAAAAATACCTTTAGTGTAACCCCTGCCTTAAATTAGAACCAAATGAGAATGAAGTAACAAAAATACTATTTTGAACAAATTTCTAACCAGATGACAGCCTTTGTTTATGAAATTCCGTCGTCCGTATACCACTTTATCAGTCTGACTCATATTTTGTTTTGTTTGTGCTTTTTAACTTAGCTGACTGGCCCATATTATAAATTCAGTAACAACAATTTGCTTCCCACCATTCCTAATTTATAGTTCTAAGGGTAGACTTACTTTTCAACAAAAAAACCAAAACCAAAAACATAGATATGTCCGCAGATCAAGAATGGGAGGAATACAAAGTAAGTTGTCAACCTTTTCAATCGTTTACGATCGTGTTTCTACGGAAATAAATGCAATTACAGACAAAGTTCAACAAGAGCTACAAAGATGATGAGGAGGATAAAATGCGTCGCAAGTTATATTTTGATAACAAGGTGAAAATCGATGAGCACAACAAGCGCCACCAAGCTGGAGAAGTAACTTGGTCTATGAGCGTAAACGCATTTGCTGACAACACTCCGGAGGAACATGCTATGCGTTGCGGCAGAGGTGGGAAACAATGATGCATTTAATCCAAGAATGGGAACTTTAATTTGACTGCAACAGACTAATCTGTGACAAATGCGAATCTGTTATCTTTTAAGTTCAAGCGTCTTTCTCTTTTCTATTGTGTGTTGTCTTGTAATGGTTAAATAAAAGCGAAAATGTATTTTTTAAACAACAAACTTGAGCCGTATTTGAGACGTTACTGAAATTCAGATTCCACCTCTGGTAGGTGTGGGAATATACGGAAGTGCTTCGCAATGATTTTCATTTGGATTGTTGAATCACGAGGCGCTGGTAAATTTAAAATTACGTACGAGCACAGCTTCTTTATGTAATATGCGTAAGTACACTTGTCTGAATAGTAGTTAAAGCACTTAGTATTGGGAGTGATGAAATGCCTTATCTCTATAGACATTCCACCCACAAAAAGGGTATCTAGTCACCAAACGACATTGTCAATCCACGCATTTGAATGGCCAGTGTAAAGATTATTCATGCTTTGTCTAAGTGCGTATAGGTGTGTACATTTTTGTATCACTTATAAGCTGCAACAGTATCATTTGTTTAGTCTTATTGATTGCTAGGTTGACAACGAGTAATATTCGTGATTTATTATCGCTGCTTGACCAAAAATATGTTCTGTTGACCTCCGATTCTTGAATTTTACTTTCACACTTGCATGTTTTTTTGATACACCCATATTCTTATACGATTAGCAATCATTGGAGAACTCAGGTTTTACAGTGTTCAATGATGAAAACATGGCAAATAATCTCATCGCAGACAAAAGGGAATCGATTGTGCTTGGGCATCTCCCCTTAAGTGGAGGACATTTATTGTACATAAAACTATTTCATAATGCATTGAGAAACAGCACGGAAGGGATAGACACACCAAAACCGGCGAGTCTTCGTTGGATACGTCTCCTTCTGAATATCAGTAAGCTATTCGAAAAGGTTATCATTAGAGCTTTGACTAAGTGGGTTGATGACAGAAATATAGTTCGGGGGATGATATCACACATTTGCTGTCGAAATTGATATCTGTTTGATTGACTTGGAGAAGTCCTCCAACACCGTATGGCTATAAGAACTATTCTTATTCTATTCAAGCTGAACAGGTTGGGCATAAATAAAGCGCAGCATTCTTTGAAATATGATCGCCAGTAAAAAGGCGACTTGGGCTTTGCAGGAATATTTGACATTAAACACAGTCTGCAACAAGGTGCGATTAATTTATCAATCCTATTCAACATCTACATAAGCGATCTGGGTCAAGCTCAATGGGCCAGCCATAGCGTACGCAAACGACTTGAACGCATACAGACCAGGTCCAAGGATCGAGGTTATTAATATACTCTTGCAGAGTGACCTCTATAGGGTTAAATCATATTGTGGTGACTGGAAGTTTAGGATCAAATTTCAGAAGTCGGAAATGATCTTTTTAGGATGCCTCCTACTGCGGCCTCTACGGATACCAGAAGGAATCGGCGAAAGTTGTCAATAACAGGGCAATACCGTCAGCCATTTGCTTATCGAAATGTAACCAGATACCTTGGGGTCTAGCTAGACTGGTGTTATTGTTGTAACAAACATATATCAGGTTTTCCATTAAGGACTATAAATTTCCGTTTTTTAATAAAACACATGGTATTTAAGTTATCGAAAAAGCTTTTATTCTTATTAAAGTACATCTCATACCATTAGTAATGGAACTCGACTTCATTCATGTTTCCACCAAGAGCGTATATAGATTCTTGGTTTAGCCAAATCTTTGAGCAGTCGCAAACGGAGAAAAAATAAATTTTTACTGCCGAACAAAAAACAAAAATAATAATTCAAAAATTAACTTACCCTTGGTCTGCCTTGACTGTTGGCTTAGCAAAACTTAAAAATGGAGAATAAAGGGCTTCAGATATCGAAGTGACTGTTCACATTGGAATGGTGGGAAGAAGACGGGTTTTTTGCACCGAAAATCCATTTCTAAGGTGCGCGTCTACACTTGCGTACCCATGAACGTCATACACTTGAACACAGTGGCTACACAAAAAAAAAAGAAAAAAAACGCCTCATTGGAATTAAAGCAATGTTAACAGTTGGGGAACGCTGAAACCTAAAACATAAAATATCCTTGAAGTAGTAGTGTACACGGCATTCATGGGGATGACTCTTATGCCCACGCCAATGTGAAGAGGCACATTGGCTTGGGCAGGAAGATTGCCCGAAAGAGAGGAAACGCTTTTTATTTAAGTGGAAAGAAGAAGGATAACTTGTACCGAAAATCGACTTCTGAACTGGATTTTCGGGTGAAGTATGATGTTTTTCCGATATCGTTCATCCACATAAAAATGTGAAGCCGACGTTCATAGACAGGACTTTCATGTCCATGCCATGTCAATAGGCCCAAAGGAAAATCAGTGGCCGACTGCGGAAGAAGCCGAAGAATACAATTGATGTTTTACCTTGTTTACACAGTCAGAAAAGACTAAGAGTGAGCTTACAATTTTGATTTAATGACGGCAGCTCCATTCGTTTCCAACAGAGCGAATTTTAAACCACTCTTACACACATTTCGGCCGATATTTCGGAAATTTCGGGTTCAATATGACCTATGACCTATTATCAAAGAAAAAAGTTCAGAGGTGTCAAATTGTACGATCGAAACGAGATAACATGCTCACCAAACTTTGACCTTCAAAAGTTCGGTTGTTTGGACCGTTGTTTAGCAAGTGGTTCCGTCGTGTTGAAACCATATCTCAACAATATTGAGTGCACGCAATTACAGCCGAAAATAACGTTCCAATTTGTCCCGATATCAATTTCCTTTAACTCTAACGCGACGGCCATCATCACCAACGAAAAAATACGGCCCAATGATGCCGCCGGAATGAAAACCATCCCAAACAGTCAATTTTTGTGGATGTAGTGGCGTCTCATGAAGCACGTGTACGTGGGTTTGTAGCCCCCATATTTCGCTTGTTCACAAAACCATTTAGCTAGAAGGTTTTGCGATGAAATTCCGAATCGGTTGTAACCATTTCCAGAGGCCAATTTGAGTAAGTTCGCCGCTTCATGTGGTCACCTGGCTTTAGTTCTTCAGTCCATTTGATCTTATACGTGTATAAGCTGAGATCCTTTCCTCGTCGCACTCCTTGCATTTATTTTTTTTACTGGAACCGGAACATTAAGCAGCGAAAGTGTAGACTCAATTTTATCGGCCAAATTACGAATGGCGAGTCGGGTGTGGCGATTATAACGACCGAAAATTGGAGTTAACGCTCTTAAAGTTGAGGCAACCGACTGCGAATTTTGGTAATAAATTGTAATAGTTTGTAATCACTGCTCGTTCGAGTACTGGACATGACTAATGGCGTTTTCAATTGGTTTTTCTCCGGAGGTTGGGCAATTCTTCTGACTTTGAAGCCGAACATAGTTTATTGCACACAATACTATTTAGAGATTACGATTATATGTGTTAATACATTTTGACATAAAATCCGGAAGAGAAATGTTGCTTCTGAAATGAAAACCAGCAAAATTTTGCTTCTGAAAAAGTGAAAGGAGTGCCAATGGAACAGTTTTATGCATTTTTTTTTCTCCCCGAAGTGCAAAAAGAAGGCTTTTGTCGGCCATTAAATGGTAGACATATAGTTCTTAATGAAAAACCCCGCAGATAATGCTCTGGTCAAAGTCAAACGTGCATTTGTCCTTCGAAAGGGACTGTCTTATAGCAAGCCATTCGATGTGAGAGTGAAAGTATTCTACTACACGTCCCTGATCCAGCCTATTTTTGAGTTTGGATGCCTCGTTTAGTTCAACATAATGGCAAGTTTATTAGAAAAAATCAGCTGTTTGACACGGCTTGCCTTCGCTTCGACACCAGAGTCGGAGTACATAAAATTATATCCTAATGATGTCTTGTACAACAGGATGACACTGATAAAAGTGACAATTTTGTCATAAAGTTGACTAGCAGGCGAAAATGGGAGAGCAATGACCTCGACGAACAACCTGATCCCCCAGCTCCTCCAGTTATACATATATATCATGGGAATATGTGCGATAACATAAGTTAGTTGAGCTAATTTTTGAGAAGTGTTTTATTTTTTAAGTGTAAATGCAAATCCAAATGTATTTATAATGAAATGAATGAAATGAAACAGGCCAGGTACAGGACCTTGAATTGAGAAAAACGTTGCTCATATACCACTACCCCTAGTTTTCCCAGTCGAGTTACAATTCAAACCGTCAATAAAAACGACTTGGATAATATCATTAATCAAGTCAATCAAGATGTCGACGCATGGAGTATTTTTGGGATGCCCAAAATGATAATTTTTTTTTTAGAAAACTAATTTTTAAACACCAACTTTGCTATCCTGAACGACGGATCCCTTCCCCACCTCTCAACCTGAGTTGTTACTAAAAACAGATAGAAAGACCTTCGTAACAGTGCCATTTTTTGAGACTTATGTACTACATTAAATATCAGACGCATAACCAAATCAAAAGCATCCAATCTCAGATTCAGAGCAGATTTGTCGAAATAGAAAAAAGCTATTGCGTACATTTCTCGGAACAGTAATAAAGAAGTTGCAAAAAACAAGAGAACTGCTGGACATTTTTTAATTCCTCAGACCATAATGGAACTCAAGGTGTCATATAGTTATTTAAATGCTTGGCGCGAAGAATCCTTCTACATACTCCTATACTCGTATAGATGTTAGGAGTTTGCTCGTTCGAAAAAATTATACTGCAGATATTCCGTATTAGTATAACTTATTCCCAGCCCATTATCTTCTAGCACCTTCATCCAAATTATAAACCCTACCTAAAAGACTTATAATAGTGCTATCATCGGCGAAGGGAAGAGAGATTGTTCCGCACTCGCTAATGTGTTGCTCTAGTAGAAAATCTTGTACGACATTTAAAAGCAGCCAAAGCAGCCACTGCTTTGATGTACTCCAACTGTTGCTTCGAATTCTCGAGTTATTCCCGTAGTACATTTAATTTTTATTTTTTGACGACATCGTACATAAAGCCTACCCTTCTGAGACCTAATAAACGTTTTTTCCAAATCGATGAAGACGATATGCAGTTCTTTCGTAGCGATTTTAGACTTTGCATCGCGTTATATTCCGATCTGACTTTCACACGCGGACTGCTATGAAGTTTAATAATATTGCGTTGTCGACTGTCCATAACTCTCTTGTAAATTTTGATAGTATCCGACTTTAGTATTATCGATCGGTAGTTGTTGAAATTTCGAGTGTCGGCTTTGCCTTTATACTCGTATAGTGGAACAGCGAAGCTCATTCTCAACTGATCTGGCATTCGATCGCCTCTTACCATTTTATCAAACGTAATTACGAGTCATTTCAATAGGATTGCCGCCCATACTTCGGTGGCTTTGTGATCCGATCCGACTGCACGCCCCCTGTTCACTCTTTTTACTGCTTCGCTGATTTCGGCTCCGTAAAATCTGCCGTTTCCTCTCCGTAAGCGATTAAGTACTTAGCGGGAATTCTGCTTTTAGTAAAGCGTTCAAATATTCTTTCCACCTATTGCAAATTACGTTGTTCCCCTTTAACAAGTTTCTCGACTCGTTTTCATCAGTGAGAACTTTCCTCGTCGTGCATTAATCGCAAAAACCGATTAATTCTAAAAATAATAGAACTCGTATACCACTAAGCTAATAGAAGAAACATCAACACTTTCCTCCAATTTCTGTAAATAAAGCAAGCAGAAGCAGGGCTACCGAGCATTGAAACTTGTCTTCTCCAATCACCTGTTACGATATAAGAAAGGCAATGGATCATAAATTTGACAAAGCAGCGCTGCATAAGCTTTCGATATACTTCAACCCAAGGAAACATATATGGTCCGATTGCATATTTGTGCTTAGGCTATCAAAAATCCTGCTAACGAGATCATATCAGAAATTACCATATCGCCTAACATTATCAAGTTGATGTGGACTCCTTTGTGTTAAGATTTAAGAAAACGAAAATGCTAACATTGCTGCTAAATTGGCCAAAATATGCGCAGGTATATAGATTTAACTTTTACACTACACAAAGTTTGCTCTTACCCAAGATGCCACAAATACTTATTTCAAAAACGAATGGAGCCTATGACACCACCAGTACAAAAAAGTAAATTATTGCAAAGATTTCGAAACAAAAAATGCCAGATTTTGTGTGACTACGTGTTGGACTGCAACACGGATTTTAGAAAATTTGTATTGATGTAACGTCTCTCTTAAATCAACGCCAACTGACAACGAAATAACAAGAAAATCACTCTTAACAACAGATGGCAGCATTTGTTTATCAATATTTCGTAGTTTATGTACAGGCTCGAAGTTTTCTAATAAAAGTTTTCATTTTGAATAGTCTACTATTTTGTCAAGAAAAATGGAACGATACACGCTTCAGCAACGCATTGAAATTGTTAAAATGCATTATAAATGTAGAAGTTTCGCCGAGACAGTTCGGAAAGTTACGAGTTTGTTCGGTCGACGTGAAGCACCTTCTCGCACAGCTATTGTTAAGTTGGTTAAAAAATTTGAGCGATTGGGCAAAGTGAGTGATGTGAAGAATAGAATAAGGGCCCGTCGCGTAAGAACAAGTCAGAATATTGCTTCTGTAGTAGAAAGTGTAACCGAAAATCCAAGTCTGTCGGTCGCACGTCGATCTCAGAAATTGGGCATATCAAAAACAACACTACGAAGAATTTTACACAAAGACTTGGTTGACAAATCCTTGACCCAAGATGAACAGAAAACCCAAGACCAAAAGCGTAAACATGTCCGCAAATCAGGAATGGCAGCAATAGCAAGTAAGTTTTCAATTGATAACAATTAGTTTCTACCAAAATGAATTTAAATTACAGACAAAGTTCAACAAGAGCTACAATGATGAAATGGACGGGATGGTGCGTCGTAAGTTATTTTTCGATAACAAGGTGAAAATCGATGAGCACAAAAAGCGCAACAAGCTGCAGAAGTAACTTGGTCCTTGGTAACTTGCCTTTGCTGACAACACCCCGGAGGAGCATGCTATGTGCTGCGGCTGAGCCGGAAAACAATGATATATTTAATCCAAGAACGAGAAGCTCCGTTTGACTGAATCCATTGTATTATCTCCGAAATTTAAGCGTTTTGTTCTCTTTTCTATTGTGTGTTTTCTTAAATTGATTAAATAAACAAGAAAATGTATATTTTAAGCAACAAACTTGATTTGCGAAGTTTAAGAACTTCAGATTTCAACTCCGGAAGGTGCAGGAATATACGGAAGCGTTTCGCAATGATTCGTTGTAACGTGAAAGATTGACAACATTTAAAATACTTTGTAATATACGTAAATGCAGTTATCTGAATAGTAGTGAAAGGTCTCAGCATTGCGAATGGGGGAGTACATCTCAGTAGGTTACTTTCCGTATGACTAGCTGCGCATCTGCGAATATGTAGAAATTTGTACTCCCTATAAGCTTTAATAGGAACAATCGTTTATTACTATGTTCACAACGAGTTACATTCATGACTCTGATTATTATCGCTGCTTGACCAAAATCATGTTGTGGTCATGTTCTGGTGACTTCCGATTCTTCACGATATTTTCCTACACGATGAACAATCATTGTAAGGTTTTTGCATTTAATCACAGGAATGTTCTTATCTATTCTAACTGAATTCCTTGACTCGGGTCATTTACTTTGGTTCATATCCACTTAGACTCCGGCTTGATAAATATATAGGAATGAGTGCTCAAGAGACAAGATCAGCAGAACTGTAAATACTTCAGGAACATCGTAGATGCCGTCAACGTTTATATAAAAATTTTCACAATGGATCCAACGGCTCCGTTGTGAAAATTTCAGGCAACATCCCCGAACCGCGTTACTTACTCGTTCAATGAAACTGATCCTTTAGTTTGGCGGTTTTGCCGTCGAGGTAATTTTCTTCGTTTCTTTAGGCGAGCGCTACACTCCAGATTCGCTCTGGTCGGTGGTGTTGGTTCGCATATAGGCATTTTAACAGTTGATTTTTTAGCAAGGTCAATATCGCTGTTTAGCCCATTCAATGCGTTGACATATCTTGTCACGAAATTCCATTTATACAAAGGGGACCGAAAATCACTCAAATAACTTTTCTCTCGAACTAAAGCACAGAATATAACGGTATTGTAAGACCGAGAACTCGTCTACCTTCTCTGTACTTGCCCTGCTTTTCCCCGCACAAAGAAAAAAACATACATCTGGAATAGAAAGTGGGATAGAGAGAGAGAGAGAGAGAAAGATGTTTGGGCTCAGTGCGAAATAACCACTCCATGGGTGGCATTCAACAGTTAGTGGGGAAACTAAATTCTTAGTACAAGTTGGCTTATTGTTGATTTCTAGTAGATAACGACGTGGATGCTGCTCCTGATATGGTCACTATTCTCTTTGGAATGAGATCGTTTATCCCTCATCGGATGAAGAGTATCAAGCCAAAAGAAAAGGCATGGTACGACTCAAGCTGTAAAGAGGCTGTCAGGATTAGAGAAATGTATGCTTGGTCCTTCAAGACCAACCCAACGAAGGAGAACCGAAAAAAGTTTAAACGAGCCAGGAATGACTGCAACGTGTTTCTTAAACGTGTAAACTTCCAATACGACCAAAAACTGAGGCAAAAAATACTACAATATCCTAACGGTTGTAAACATTTTTGGTCGTTCGTCAAAAATATTAGTAATTCTGTCTCATCCTCCATCCCAGCGCTCAATTACAATGATATTCTAGCTGTCAGCTCTTTGGAGAAGGCCAATCTGTTTGCTGCACACTTTGCGACCAGGCCAACACTCCCAGATCGTGCTTTGTCTCCGCCTACACTTGAGTGCGTCGAATCTTCAACGTGACAAATCCACTTTCGTACTCCTGTAGTAGCAAAATTTCTTAAAGATCTTAACATTCACAAATCCGTTGGTCCAGATTGTATATCTCCTCTCCTTCTAAAGAGGTGTTCTTCCTCGCTGGGAAAACCACTGCGTAAACTTTTTCCTCAATCCTACTCTTTAGGTCACTTTCTGGGCAAATGAAAAATAGATTTTGTCCAGCCGATCCCTAAAAAAAGGCGAATCTTCTCTCTCCTCCTATAGACCCATTGAACTTACGTCCCTTCTTTCCTAGGTCATGGAAACGCTGATAAAAAGTCAGCTCATGAAATTTCTCGAAACACGAAAACTTCTCAAAGACCGGCAATATGGTTTTCGTAGCAACAGGTCCACTGGTGATCTGATGGCATGTCTCATCGAAAGGTGGAACCAAAGCGTACATCAATCTGGAGAAAGCAAAAGTTATACTTGATATTTCTAAGGCATTTGACAAAGTTTGGCATCAGGGTCGCAAACGCGTGCATTTTGAGATCGAGTAATCTCTTCTTCAATAGATTAGTAATTATCTTTCGGAACGTTCAATACACGTTGTCTTGGATGGTTTCAAATCTGATATTCACGAAATAAATGCTGGTGTGCCACATGGCTCCGTTCTGTCTCTGACACTCTTTTTAATTTTCATCAACGATCTCTTTTCTGCTATTTATAATCCACGGACTCACGTCCATGCTCTTCGGCTGTAGAACGGGAACGCTAGCGTATATTAAGCTCATTCCATTCTGATATTAAGAGCATAACTAATTGGGGAACCACTAACAGAGTAGAATCTAATGCTTCCAAAACACAATGCTGTCTGCTCTCGTTAAAGCGAAATCTAAATACCCAGCCATTATCCATGAATGGCACTTGTATCGTCGAAACCGACAAACTTTCCATTCGTGGTATGTGTGTAAGTGACAACTTACGTTGGAATGACCATATATTCGGTGTCGTCAAAAATGCTGCGAAATGTCTAGGTTTCCTCAAACGATGTAAGAAATATTTTACTCTCTCTGATCTGGCTTCAATATATAAGGCATTCATCCGCCTGAAATTGGAGTACAATGCCCACATCTGGTCCGGTGCGCCCAAAACATCTCTGCACCTGCACAAATATCACTCAAACAATGGACATCCTCGAACACCGACGTAATGTCACGTGTCTCACTCTGTTTTATCGCTATTTCCAACACCAGTGCTCCCTGGTAGCATTCCGCCCCTTCAAACTCTTAACCGTAACACCCATCTATGAGGATGAGCTATGAATGTTCATCAGTATATCCTGAAGCCCACTTTCGGACCTACTCTAAAATATCGTAAGCCGTACAACTGGCTTATGGAATGCCCTGCCTAGCTCTTTAATTCCTAGTCATTATATCGTTCAAAAATTTAAAACCAACGTTCACCGGTACCTCTTTTTCTATCCTCCCTGATTTTCCTTCGCTGGGCTGTGTGCAAGCATTTTAAGGGTGTTTAAATCCCTTGAGCGCGCGGAAGTTATAAAAAAAAACTACTCATCTTATTTGATTTTTGATAGCTGAAAAGGTGAATGTCGCGAGGCAAGGAACTCCGAACCTTCCGATTTGGAAGCCAGTCCACCACCACTCGAGCCACGCCCACCCACAGGATTAAAATGATTTGAGAAATATAAATCTTAGAAGTCTACTATGCTTAATTTGAAGCTTACTGGTTCAATGAATACGGACAGAAAACTTCTCATAGTACTACAATGGATCTCATATGGTCGGCCTCGGGCTGACATCCACTTCTACCAAAGCTAACCTATGTAAACCATTGATTACTTCATTGCTATCCTTATGTAAGATTCCATTTGAAGACGGCGTTCAATTTTCTTCCTAAATGCGTTAGTCATTGCCTGACATACCAGCTTATTGAAAAGTCGTTTTTGTTTTTTCTTTTTCAACAGATTATTATATCATGCACCAGGTGACTCATATTTGACTCTAAAGTCACCATCATCATTTTATTGGCATATCGTAAATGACGTGGAGGTATGATTTTTAGGTTAACGATCTATCAGAAACGAGTCGCCATCATCGATTACATATACGCAGGAGTAGTTGCTTACTATTGATTTACTATTACTATTGATTTCGTTGTGAGTTCTGGTGTTGGCAATTTAATCAAACATAAGTGGTAAGCACTTCAATCTATTCCGCGACAAGATTTTATTTCGAATTCTTATATCTCTCATTTCAGCAACTGCCCAAGCAGACTTTTTAATTGTTAAACTTCTAGGCATACTATAATGGCTCAAAACCGCATTTAATATATTAATGATATTAAATTGGTTAAACTTACCAAGCTACAGGATTCTTCATTAGATGCCCTCCATTCAAATTCAAAAGTCCTCTACTAAACCGCTTGCATGAGTGGAGGCTTTCAGGACTATAGCGTGAATTTTGCAAAAATGATGCTTCGGCGGAAAGAAAATTGTGGAGTCATCGTGGGTTGCATAACATACTCGTAAAAGATGCGTCAAGTGTTCCTCTCATCAGGAAATGGAATCATAAATTCGAAGAAACCGGCTCAATAACGGGTAAACCTAAGGTTGGGCGACCAATGCAATTAAGAACTGACGAAAACGTAAAAGGTGTATATCGAAGATTAAATGCCAGTCACAGGCCTTAATTCATTACCGTTTATCAACATTGAACATACAAAAACATTCTTAGCGGACACATCAGTAGACAGAATTGGCATTATTGAAGTGCAACAAACTCGAAACGTACGGATCGGAAAACCCTACATTCAATTTAACTTGCACTTTGGACTGCAATGTTAGTGCGAGGAATAATCGTATTCTTTTTTTAAAGGCAGGGGACGCGCAGTTTCAACCTACTCAGAGCGTTACATAAATATGCTGGACAATTTCTTGGTGCCTGAATTCCAAAAGATTCCTGCTTTTAACCAAAGAACATGGTTCCACCAGAAAAGAGCAGCATCACACACCTCCAACACATCTATATCACGTGTCCGTCAAAAATTAATATCCCGAAGAAGACACGCAAATAGGTCTCCACGCAACCCCGATTTGACCCATATTGACTTTTTCTTGTGAGGATATCTTGAATTAAAAGTACAAAGTAATAAACCGGGTTCTTTGGTTCAGTTGACAGAAAATATTTGACACGAAATGGGTGTAATTGCGGAGACTACGTGCCGAACGGTCCAAACCAATTTTGTTATTCGTTTAAAAGAGTACCTTGGGCGTGAAGGATTACATTAAGATGGCATTGTCTTTAAAACTTACCAATCGACGAGGCTGGTTAAACTTTCGGATTTTAGAACCATCCAATAGGCCGCAATCACCTCGTTAGTGAGGCCAAGACTTTACTGTTGATTTTGTAATTGTATGATCCAGTTGTTTTTCGTTCATCCTCTTCTTCAAACATCGGCTATAATTTGGACCTCTAGGTACTGCTTTTTGGACCTGATGTTCTTTTATAAACATGGAAAAACCAGCTGATTTCCTCAGCTTAAGGTTTATTCACTGTCCTCCTATATACGAGTATTTCTCGTACATCGTACAATATTGCAATGCGTATATCAAGTCAAGCCAAACAACTGTTGTGTATAATAAACCTTCACTTTGTTCTATCACAAAATACTAGATGGAGTGAAAAGTGACATCTTTGACCGCCAGAATGCACTGCTACTGCAAAAAATGGTATGGTGCCTTGAAGTCCGTTCATATTTAAGGCCAAGGCCCATAGAATCCGTTGCGTCGACGTTATCGACTGACAGCTGGATAGAATATACACTTTGTTATGGACGCACGCCCATAAACAAAGGATATGACGGAACGGACGGATAAAGTAGATTTATTTTCTACTTTTCAATCCGTTGGCAGTTCACACATTCACACATTGAGGACCATACATTCACATATTGAAGTTCACGTATTAACAAATTGAGAGTAAGCACTTTCATTGGTGGATACATTGAGAGAATGAAGAGAAATTGTCGTAGCTTGAAAAGAAAACATTGAGATTAATTGACATTTCAATTATTTTGTTTCGTTTCGTTTGTTATTTTGCCAATGTATGCCACTGATTCTATGGAATTATCAATTCCGTCAAATACGTCAACGTCAACCTATCCGGCATCGTAACAGACGCAACGGATTCTATGGGCAGGGCGCTTTAGGCAGACATGACAAATTTCAGTGCGATACTGTCTTTAGTTTTGTTTTGACAGCTGATTGCTGACGTGTTTGGCATCATGTTGAGTATGCACAAAAATGATTTTCGTTCTCTTATAAAACATTATTTTTTGAGAGGCAAAACGGCGAAGGAAACAAAAGAAAAGTTGGATAAATATTATGGGGCTAATGCTCCGTCAGATTACACCGTCAAATATTGGTTTCGAGAGTTTCGTGGTGGCCGCAACTCCACTACCGATCAAGTCCGCAGCGACAGGCCCTTCGATGCGGTTACAGAGAACAATGTCAAAAAAATTCAGCTCACGCGAGGAAATCATCGACGCCACGGAGGAGTATTTTGCAGACCTTCCGGAAAATTACTTTTCGGACGGGATCGAGAAGTTGGAAAAGGGGACTATATTGAATAATATAAGAAAACATTTAAAAAAAAATTTTTTAATTCCCAAGGAGGTCACTTTTCACTCCATCTAGTACTACGGAGTTTGGGTCATTTAAGCCACCCCACTCTAACTCAATTTGAATTGCAATTTCCTTTTAAGTGTTTAAATATGATGACTCCTTCTAAATATCATACGAGTAGATGCCAGGACTTGGGTTTACTGCAATCGGCAATCCAGAAATTCAATCTTAGAATGACTTACTCGTCATCCGTTATCTACTACCGCCTTTATTTAATTATTTATAGTTCCCTGAAGGGTTGGTACGTCTTTGCTTAGATAGCGCTTCTATTGGCGAATAAAGAAGAAGCCGCTTCACTTGAAAATATTGCACGATATTAAAAACCAACAGACATTGTGCACAGCTTTGGTGTACTTCAGCTTTAACTTAGAATCCGGCGGTTCTTCCCACCGTGCACTTAACTTTCATTTTAATGTCATCGTACATATTGCACAACATTCTTATCTACATTTCGGTTATAAATTCAGACCTTAGCATCGTCTATATAAGATCTCTGGAATCTATTGAATTCTTTTTCCAAGTCGATGAAGACGATAATCGATTATGGAGCCTCCAAGTACAATTCGCCTTGAATTTGTGTAACCCATAAATACATATTATAGATGCCACAATTTACTGGTTGTGGCCAACCTGACATGCTGTGTTGGACTGCCGATTTTCCGCAGCTTCCCGATATTTCGACTGAGATATTGTCATCGGCTATCGAGCCCATGTTTCGGCACAGGAAATGGTAACATTTGCTTTTATACCATGCGAATGTAGATTCAATTTTCTGACTTTAAGATGGATGTCAAGCTGAAAATTATTTGAAGTATGTTACTTTAATTCGAAACAACCAAGTGCATCGGCATTTCATAATTATAAGCGTTTCGTATTCAACGGTTTATAAAAGAAGAAAAAAAGTATTGTGGGCTGGGATTTTTAATGTCTTATATACACTCAGCGAAATTTAATTAAAGGCAAATGTACTTTTGTACAGAAAATGTGTTCGTAGTGTAAACGAACATTTATGTTAAATTTTTTTCTTTTGTTTTTGCTTTGTGTCATTTCTTCAACGTATGTTTAGAAGGTACCGTTACTCCCGCTCAGAGAATTTCAACATCTGTTGTTTTGTCACTAATGATCGTGCAAGATTCAATTCAAAGCAGTCGTGTTTATGCGGAAAAGCTGTGAGTTGGAAACGAAATCAGGGTTTTTTTTTTTGGTGATTATAATTGAAAATGTGTAATTTTTTTACATTTAGAACTTTTGGATTTCGATTATTGTTGGCCGCAAGTCAGAATGGGAAAAGGAAAAACGCTCTTGAATGAGGAAATCGCCAAAATCCATGCATATAAGGAACCCGTTTCCATTAAATTAAATCGATCGGCTTACGCAATCGATAATGTTAGCAGCATAGGAAGTAATTACAACGTGAACTGAAGAAATAAAAGCAATCAAAAAATTTCACCAAGGCAGAAACCGGCCATTATCCGAGCTGGGTTGCAAAAAAATGCTACTGCTTCTAAAATTATTTCAGATTTAAAGTTGCCGATATCTAAATGACGTGTATAACAAATTTTAGCTGGCAGTAATCGACTGGTTTGGAAAAAAATTAACTCAAAACCAGCTCTTACAGAAGCACATAAAGTTGCCCGACTACACTTTGCCAAAGAATACATGACATGGTCTAAACAGTGGAAAAGCGTGATCTTTTCGGACGAAAAAAAAGTTTAACATTGATGGGCAAGACGGTTTTAATTACTGTTGGCATGATATAAAAAGTCCTGAGAGCTTCTCCCCTAAGCGAAACTTTGGAGGTGGATCTTTGATGGTCTGGGCTGCTTTTAGCTTTCATTGCAGGACACCAGTGTGCAAAATTTCTGGCCAAATGAAATCGGAAAATTATATTACTCTGTTAGAAGATGTTTTGGTAGACTTTCTGGACCATCAGGAGGATTCAAATACAATTTTCCAGCAAGATAATGCTGCCATTCATGTATTGCGGGCCAGTCGTGAGTGGTTTCCAGACAAAGAAATTCAACTTTTAGAGTGGTCAGCACTTAACCCCGATCAAAAACATGGAGGGAAATCTGTCTGTTTATGCTGGCGGGCGCAAATTTGCTTCGATGAAGGATTTACGCAAGGCCGGTACAACGGAATGAGCTCTAATTCCAGCACATGAGTTCAAAAACGTGATTAATTCGATGTCAGGTCGGATTTTCGAACTTATAACCAAGTCTGGCGGTTATTTCTTCTATTTTTACTTTACCTCGACTGCCTTCAATCGAATTTGGCAGCATAAATTGTTTTTTTTGTTTAACTAAGTAAAGATATGTTTATTTGTTTTAGTCAGTTTTTCTCTTTGCTTAAATAAATCATTTGTTTGTATTCAATAAATAGTATTATACTTAAATCAACTTTGTTTTTAATATTTCCAAGGAAAATAAGTTGCCTGTAATTGCATTTCACTGAGTGTAGTTGTACTTGGGTTGGGTTTAACATTTAGATGTTTTCTCAGGGGACAATCGGTGGATCCGAACTCAAAGAGATCGGTGCACAAATAATGGAAAGGTAAAGAAACTCGATAAGCGGGTACCCCATGAACTGAATGAATCCCAAAAACTACGGCGCCTGGAAAGCTGCGCAGTGCTTACATTAAGAAACCAAACTGAACCGTTTTTGCACCGGATAGTCATCTGTGATGAAAAGTGGATACTGTATGATAATCGTAAAAGATCTGGGCGGTGGTTGGATGCAGATGAAAAACCGAAACGCACCCCCAAGCCCGATCTTCACCCAAAAAAGGTTACGGTGACAGTTTGGTGGACATCGAAAGGACCAATCCACTTTTCATTTCCTCAACTAGGAGAAACGATTAACGCTATCATATATTGTGAAGAAATCGACATATTGCATGCGTTGGCCAATAGACACGGTCCGATCCTTTTGAATGACAATACTAGATCCCATATCTCACAAGAAACGGTGCAAAAACTGTTGCAGTTGAGATTTGATTCTCTCGCAGCCACCGTACTCTTCTGATATTTCCCCAACGAATTACTATCTTTCCCGCAATCTGGATACATTTTGCCGGCAGAAGGTCTTCCGTAACTGAGCAAAAGTCATAAAAGCTTTTGAAGATTTTATTGCCTCAAAAAGTCAGCACTTCTACGAAAAGGAATATTTGACCTTGTATCACGTTGAAAGAATGTCATAGACGCCAACGGATCCTATTTTGATTGAATAAAAATTTACGGAATAATAATATTGGCTTTTAAATTTTTACTATAAAATCGGGCATTTCATGTGGTACAGTTCAATACCTCGAAGTAGGGCTCGTTTGAGACGATCTGCCTAAGTTGATGACAAGTTTCCTTTCTTGCAAACAGAATGCGATTCTATTTGCCCTCGTTCACCGTAAGACACGTCTCGGAGCTTCTAGAAGATACTGTCTCTTTCGAATTATTTCTATTGCTGGGACTCGACATTAAGGTACTGGGCAAAATGATTACGGCGGGTAATGGATAATCCTCCGAAGGTGAAATATTTTACTTGTGAAAAATAGTGCATAAGGTGGTTGGGTGAACAGCACAATCAGTGGGAAAGGGTAAACTTTTGTTCCGACCGGACTGCCGCGCCAACAATTATTTTTTTTTTTTTTTTTCAACTTTTAGCTGAAATTCAAAAAAGTATTCGAGTATCACTCCGACTAAAAACGAACAAAAAAAAAACAAACATCGAAATAGAAACGACAACAAATTTACACATAAAGAATAAAATATATTTTATGTAATTAACTAAGTTCAAATTTCAAGAAAATATACACAAAAAAATTAAATTTTAAATAAAACAAGCTCCTCAGAGAAAAGTACAAAATAAAATGTTTTTGTTTTCTTCCTTTTTTTAAAAAAAAAAAAGAAATACTCTCCAAAAATAAAACTAAACATCGCCAAGACAATTAAAAAAAAAAATAAAAATATTTTTAGGTACATCAAATACATTTCTAAAACACAAATAACAAAGAATAGTTAAGTGAATTAGTTTTTTCTTTTTCTTTTTTTGTTTTAGTTAATACTTTTTGTTCTACATAAAAACGAAAAATAAAATTTGAAAGTTGACTACAAAAAGAAAAAAAAAAACAAAAAATAGATTTAGCCAATTGTTCTCTTTGAGATATATAAGATATATGTATATATTTTTTTAACTGTAAAAAATACACTTGAATAGAAAATAAAAAAGAAAAAAACAAACTATATATATAAGGAGTAGATGATGAAAAACAAAAAGAATACGAGTAATGAACGATTCATCTTTAAAAATTGTATTATCTCCTTTATTCAATTGTATTTATATTTCCCGCTTTTGTATTGTTTTGTTGGTTTTCTTTTATTTTTGTTTTTGTTGCTGTTTTTGTTTTCTTCAGTTTTCTTTTCATTTATTTTTTCATGTATATTTTATATTTTTGTTTTTTAAATATTTTTATCACTTATGTTTTTACAATGGCGTTTCAAATATATAAAAAAAGCAAAATAATATTCATATATGTATATTGAGAAAAATACATTAAAATAAAATAAAAAAACAAGTTAAAGAAATATATTTTATATGTTTTTTTGTTTTTTAATTATTTATATACTATATAGATGTATTTATTTTTTTTTTGTATTTATATTTAAAATCTAACCCTTAATATGCACGTGTGTTAAATAATAATTCTGTTTTATATTTTTATTTATTGTATTTCTTCCTTTCAATTTATCGTTTATGTTGATTTTTTTTTTCTTATCATTTTCTCCTCTTCCTATTGTTATTTAATTTCCTTTTCTTCTCTTGTATAAATTTTGTTTAACTTTGACACACTAAAGATCGATTAATTTATCGTCTCAATGTTTTTATTATTATTTATTTTTTTTTTGTAAATATTTGCGGAGAATTAGATTTTCCATTTGTTTAGGGATTTGGAGTTTTTGTTTAACTTTATATTTGTATTGCGTTTTGTGTTGATTATCATGTGTAGATTGCAGATGTGGTTATCATTCGTGATATTTTCTTTTGTTTGACTTCGAGTAAAATTAGTTGAAAAGGAAAGGAAGAAGAACAAGGAAGATATGCACAGTAGAAATATATATAGTCATAGTGCTTGTGTTAAGCTTATACCAACAGGACTGTGGACAAGAAGTTCTTAAAATTTTAAACTTTATATTTGGAAACCATTCTATATTTGCCGTATTGTCCAATTTGTCCAATAAAGATCGACTTTGAGTTCGGAAAGGATCTACAAACATAACGAATTTATTATTTTTTTAATTCGAAACGAATGGTCAAGCTACCCGAATCTTTAACATTTTGGCTACGTGGCTTCTGTAACAGCAATAAATATTTTCAACAGCCAGGGATTTTGACATTAAGTAAATGCAAGTAAAACGTTAAAACGAAACTCTAAAATTGTACGTAACAGTATTGCTGTTGGGCGACGCAGTGGAAACTATTTATGGGATCTTCTTCAATCACACAATAAAAAGGGTTTAAGCAAGAACATCTCTAAGAACAGTAGAGAAATAGAGATTCAAAAATGCCCCTAAGGTAATCGAGAAATTAGTTCTGATGAGAAAAACCCCAGTTTCCGTGTTGGATTTTCACTCATAGACTAAAGCAACACTTGACATACCTAAGTATGCCCAGTTCATGTAAGGCGGATGGACAAATGCTTCGATTTCAAATCAGGGGTTAATGTAGTATAGAAAGTTTTCATACTGTTCGGACTATTACTAAACCTGCTAATAATTTCGAAAAGCTAGATAAAGTATTTACTCAATCTCCCTTCACATTTTCTGCTAGGTCAGAGATATTTTAAAATCGAAACAGTGACCGTCACCTGTAACTTATATTTTTTCTTTTAAACGGAGATGAACGACTTCTTTCAAAGAGGTATGTTTCTTCTGTGGTAAAACTCTCAAAACTTCCCCCAAATATGACGACAAGAGATTCATTTGATACCAAATGAAAAGAATTTCGCGATGATAGCAAACTGATAAGACTGATTTTAATTCTCTCAGGTTGACAAGCCTAAAACCACGGTCTTAAATTAAAGTCTATGCTGCTTTTGATTTGCTGCCGAAATCTGGTGCAAGCAATGGAAGCACTTACGAGTAGCATCAAGTTCATTGAAGGTTCAGATTAAATCTAGTGCCGGTGCAGTAATACAAGTAGCGTAGGAATTATCTTGTCAAGCTCTTAAGACTGGAGCGTTTTGAAAGGTCTAATGCTCTACTACGCATTCTTTATAATGTGACTGACTATACGATTTGAAATGAACTTATCACTATTGAAAAGGGGCTCAGGAGAATAAAGGCAAATCACTGTCAGTAGTAACCCACTGCATTATATGAGAGAACAAAAAACCTAAATGAATGATATGAATAAAAATTAATTACCTACCCTCACCTGTAGGTTATAGATGCAAAAACCGCGGAAAACCGTACGGTTTTGGCGAATATCGCCCGTCTGCATAAACCACTTTTAAGGTTGAAGAACGGTACCAGTAATATAAACTCTTTTGATTGATATTGTGGCTTAATTCTGAATAAATACTACATTTGGTAGAACATACTTGTATCTAGTGTCGAACAGAAAGTAAGATTGAAAGAAAACATTATTCAGATACAGCGCTTTGAGGCTTTTATTCTATTCTTTTATTAATCTCTTTGTAGGGGCAAATGTAATTGTGTTCTCAGATCAGACTCTTAAGAAAGCAATGAAAAATCTAGAAGCTCTTGGGAAAGAATAAGTAACTCAGTTGACTGATGTTTGTGTGAAATAATTTAAAGTGATAAGTTACTAGAAGCTATGACTTGTGCGCTTCAAATAGAAAAGAAGATAGCACCTTCTGCGGCAATCATAATTAAAATTTCCAATATGATAACACAACAGAGAATATGAATGAGAAAACATTTTTCAAATTTATTCCCTTTGAACTTTAGGAAAATTGAACACATTCCACGTTAATGAGCTCCATAGAAATGACATGTATATTTCTCACAAATCGTTTTTATTTACGAAATCTTACTATAGAGCGTAAGACTGCAATTTCAGATGATGATATATGTCTACAATTTCTCCGTTTCTTTCTCAAAGATTAAATTGCATCATGTACACACCTTTCTAAACTATGCATTCCTTATATTTTCTACAACAAAGTGATCCCGATACATGCAAAGATACCTTCACAATTAGTGCTTTTATTTATATTTCCTCTCATTTATCTTAACACATATTCTAGCTATACACGATCGTAAGGAGACATACTTAAGTAATGACTAGATCATGTAGAGTGGATATAAATGAACGTACGACATGCCCGAATGTTCGTTCAAAATAAAACCAAAGATCATATGCACTTTAAGATAAAAAAAAAAACAAAACAAATTAGAGATCCTTTTAAACATACTTGGACTAACATGCACTGCTACACTTCAAGCTGGTTTTTTTTTTACAAAAAAAAAAAAAAAAAAAAAAACATTATACCTAATGATAATAAAAACCCACCGAATTCGTAATATCCTTCAATCATCATTTAAACCTCAAGACACGTGCCGATACTTTTTCTTTTTTTTTCATCATCTCTCTTGTGACAAAATTTTTATAAAAATTCTTCGCATCTACTTCATACATTTATTAGCTTAAATATTCAAATAGATAAAAGAGAACAAAAAGAAATATATATGTAGTTCATAATAAAAAAAAAAGAAGGAGGCAAAAATTATCCAGTTATTTTCTTTATATATATATGTATACCAAAAAAAAGCGTTTAATTTAATATTAGTTATTTTTTTTTATTTACGTTTATACAAACACGATGATAAAAAAATGTGGTTCTTCTTTTGTTTTTGTTTTTTCTTTCTATTCTCTTGCACTCTCACTTTAATTTTTTTTTGTTTAATACATATTTGTTTTACTGTTCTGTTATATATATTATGTTATGTTTTATATTTGTTTTCCTGTTTGAATTAAAAAAAATGCGTTTAAATATAAATTAGTTTTATAACTTTGTTGTTGTTGCTTTTTGTGTTTTGCTTTTGCTTTATTAATTAATTCTTTCTTTCTTCCTTGTTTATAGTTTAACTGAATATGTTGTTTTTTTGTTTTGTTTTATTGATTTTCTTTAGATTTAGCTTATCTACCAGTTAGCCATACCAGGCTTATTGAGTGTCATGAAGTATATTTGACACGATGAAGCACCTTTGGCACTGCTGAAGAACACCTTGTCATTCCTTTCGCATAGGAATTTCAAACGTTGAGCTTTTTTGTGCATAAATACACCGTCCAAATGACCGGTTTCAACTGAACGAATCTGCAAAATAAGAAAATGCAATTTTTTTTAAATGTAAAAAAGATAACAAATAAAATGTTTGGGAAGACTTACTTCAATTGCTTTATTGCCCCAGCCCATGATTTGGCCTGTACCAATGTAGGCGACCGATGTTGGCATCTCACCCCACTGAAAAATTCAAATGGTTTATTTAATTTAAATCTTGTTAAACGTGTATGAGAACGTTTATTAAATTTATAAAAGTCGGTGATGGTGAATACGTATCTATCATTAAAGAACACACTGATATAACTTGAACTTTTTGAAAGGTACGAAACCTTATAAAATGTGTTTTTTTTTTAGAATTGACCCCCCCCCCCCCCCCCCCTGTTATTCAATTTCTTGTTCGACGGAACTTCGGGAATATACCCTTAAAGGATTATACTGCTAAACTGGGACATCCTGTATATTGAGCCCAGATCAGAGGCGGTGAAATATTTCTACCATCACTTGAGGAAATCTGAAGATTTCGCAGCATTTTTGACGACATCGAATATGTGGTCATTCCAACCTAAGCTGTCATTGACACACATACCGAGAATGGAGTTTTTCGGTTCCGACGACGGAAGTGTCATTCAGAAGACAGCATTGTATGGCCGTGGCTCAAGTTGTAATGTATTGGTTTCCCAATCGGACGATCGGGGTAACTAAAATCCCGTGAGATGAATAGTTTCCTAAAATACAACAACTCAATTACCACTAAGAATTTAGTCTTCCCATTAAAAGTTGGATGCCACTCATGGAGGGCAATAACCACTGAGCCCAAACATCTTTCTTTTCTCACTATACCATTTGCCAAAAAAAATATAACACATGCTGAGGCATTATAAGTGTATTCATACCCACTTGAGTGTTAAGGTTTAACACAACTTCATCTCGGCCAGACAAGCAGGAGAGATTAATCACTTAGATCACATGGATCAAATTAATTTTCTCTCCACAGTCCCCGAGCTTCGGCAGAAGGTACATTTTTATCAGTTCCAGCCGGGAAGCATGGAACTACAAAAACCCCACCTCAAACCTTAAATGTATCAAGTGGTATACGGTTGGATCAAAGATGAACAACGAGCTGGGTGCTAGTATATTTGGTCTAAACACCAGAATTTCGCAACCAGTGTATGAAGGATGTCCCCGTCCATATACTCACAACAGTCAGGCAGCCATTAAAGCATTAGTCTCTAACCTCATTGACTCCAAATCAGTTTTGTACTGCTTCAATACATTACAAGTTCTCTCCTATAAGAACAAAGTAAAACTTTGGTGAGTGTCTGGTTATAAAAGTATTATTGGAAATGAAATGGTCGACGAACTAGCTAGAAACGGTTCGGCTGATTCTTTTATCAGCCCTGAGCCGTTCTGTAATATTGCGAATTCAGCAACTAACTCAACAGTAAAGAGTTGTTAGAACAAAATGTGTATATCCCATTGGGAAAGCATCTCATAGGTTCGGCAGACTTAAAGAGCCATCAAACCGTTCTACAAAAAAATCAAAAGAATCCCTACAAATCAAAAAGGATGATATCAGAACACTGGTTGGATTCCTAACTAGTTACTGCCATCTTCGATATCATCTAACAAAAATAGGTCTTATCAGGAAACTGAATGTCTTCTTTGCATGGAAGATTTCATCAAAAGTTGAGCACCTCTTGGCTTCTTAATACTGATTTTGCGGCACAAAGGTCGCAGTGCCCAATTGCGGTAAAAAAAAACAGAGTGTTCGGAATTGGTTGTGTACCACTTCAAAAACAAAAACGAGGAAATTCAATAAGAAGTTTTACTAAACCTGAGAACAAAAAGTAAGCCGAAAAAAAATTTGTTTAAAAACAACTGCGATGTAGAGCATTGTTATGAAATTGATTGATGGTTGTTGTTTTAGTGTTATCAACACAAAACTCCTTGGGTTGTTTGAAAGGCGCAATGATGTTCAAAACACTGACTACGAGTAACTCTGAAAATACTTGAAATTCTTTTTACTTATACTAAACTTACCTGTAAAACAATGTTCTTCGATACGCGACCAACTGTATTCACATAAACACCCTCGTTATCATAGCAAAGAAGTAGTTGCATTCCATTCGAATTTGGAAGCGCTACAATACAATGTGGTATAATCGCACCCTGAGTCTATAGTAAAGTGTGAAAAGAATATTATTATTATTTTTAAATGTTATTTAAATAAAATTTTAGATTTTTTTTTTTACATGTTTAGGAAGATAGATATCATAAACTTCAGCAGAGTCCAGATCGACAGCATGGAAACCTTCGGCTGAGCCGTAAATAACTTTCAATCTGGATTGATCTTCTATTGTGAGATCTACTAGTAAAGGACGATGTTCAAGATCACCAAAGTTCTAAAATAAAGAAAACAGAAGAATCATTACATTGTGGGGAGAAAGAGAGTATTGCTTCTTAAATAAAACTCACTTTAAATGCCATGAACTTATGGTAGGGTTTTGGCGCCCACGCATAGATTTCAATCGAGTCTTTTAATGCAATCACTAGGAACTTAATCCTTTCGTATTTAACTATTTTGAAATGTACAGCACCTTGTAGATCTCCGACATTAATCCATCCATTACGTCGTTCCACCTGCTATAAGAAAATGTTTAGTAAGTAAGTTGACATCATACTCGTATATTATGGAAATGACACAAAACAGTTAATGACTTACGTCTGAGAGACCATCGGTTCGAAGAATCTTCGATTTTAACCATGATAAATAGTACACACGTACACGATTCTTTTTACCAGATATTGTTACCAATATATTTTGACCTTCGAGAACTTCCATCTGTTGGAATCGACGACGAGAAATCAATTGATAGACCTTTAAAGAGAAGATATTACGAAGTGACTATTATTTATGTATTTAAAAAAGTATGCATACCTTTCCCTGTCCAGATCGATCGAGCAACATTAAACCATTTTCGGTACCTATTAGCAAATTGACACCCCACAATGCCGCACACAGAATCTCCGAATTGAAACGTTTCTTATATTTACGTATTTCGGGAGTGTCACTGGAAGCATCATGTGACGTTGGTGTCACATTGACATTAACGTGACTCTCACGACGGGACGGTCCCGAACCGCCAGCACCAAATCCAAATGTAAGGAAGCTTCTTTGTTTCTGTTGAAGAGCATATGCATGGGGCGGAAGTGAAGGTGGTGTTATTGATTTATTATTATTAATACTACTACTCGATCTAGTTTTAGTGATCGAATGATTTGGACTATTTTGTCGTGATGACGACGAAATAGTCGATTGCGGCGAACTATTCGACGCAATAAACGACTTGGAAGGTGTGGAATGGACTGATGAACTAACGGCCGCTCGATACTAGAAAAATGTGTAAAATGAGTAAAACGATTATTATAAAATGATCACTAAGACTTAAACGTTTTTTTTTTTTTTTTTATTTAAAGTGCTTTCTTTTTATCATAAGTATTTTATTTTGTTTTATAAAATTAAATTGGCATTGGATTATGCGTTGTTGTTTTTTTGTTTCTGTTTTTTTTTTTTAATGCAAATGCTAGGAGTACGAGATTTGTACGAATATGTATTTTAATTTTGTCATGCATGTAGTATTTATAAATAGAACGAAGGCTTAAAGAGGAGAATAAAATTAAATCGAGAAAATAAAACACAATCCCTTTGCTCAGACAGAGGTCCATAAGAAAGGAGGAATAAAATTAAACAAATGCTAACCAAAAGCTTAATGTTGTTGTTAAACATAAAATTCGATTATTGTTAGTGGTTATTGTTAAATAAAAAAATAAAAAAAAAACACAAAAATACCGATGATATATATAGAGGTATACTAAAACTAAATAACAAATAAATTAAAATTAAATAATCCAAAAAATAACAGAGAATATGTGATTAGTCTTTCCCAGACGCCATGTTATTGAAAATAAACAAATTAACTAAATAAAATTTGAAATTTGCCTAAGAATAGTACGAGTAATTTATTTATTTTTTTTGTTTATTAAAATGGAACGTGGAAACTGGTTTTCTTTTTACTATTTTACATTAAATGAATGATTTAAAGTGATAGAAAATACGTTTAGCAAGGAGCATGAATGAAACCTACTTAGATACGAATATACACAAGATGATAAATATTGTTGGAGTTCATTTAAATATTTTGAAGGCAAAAGCTCATAAAAAAAAAATAATATTTTGATTTGCCTACTCGTAATGCTGGTATTAAAAAAACAGATGACGTGATGAAAGTAAAAAATACTGCAGTAAAGGGAGGTGTTTTCCAAAGCGTCTACTAACAAAGTGCGCCTACTGCTTCCAGTTCCTCCAACGATGGACCTTTGTCGTCCTAGGCATATAAATCCGACTTTAGTCTTGCTGAACAGCATTGAGAGGGCGTTGATTTTGTGTACCCAAATTACTTTTGGAATAAATCTTTTGCGCAACATGGGAATGGCAACGGGGAAGATCATGTGAAACTACGCTTAAAATTCTTGGTGAGAGAATCAACACAACTTTTGACAGCTTGTTAAAGCAATGCTGTTATGACGAAAGTGAATTGAGGTCGAAGTTCGTCTTATTTCTACTGCTACGGTGCATGGTAGGTCCTCTCTGTTTGATACTTTTAGCAATTCTTACGTCTTGACTCTGTTACAGGTGTCGGATTGCAAATTTATGGTTTTAAACGTGAATAAAACAAAAACTATGAGACATATTGTTTTACACTTAGTTTAACATAAGGAGCAAACATTCGGATTCTATTTTCTGAAAATATGTTTGTCCATTAAGTCGGACACACTGTTGGAAGCGGACCAGCGTGCTTCGTGGCACGTGGTGTAGCATGCTTGGCTGGATGACGTGAATTTCACGACAGATAATTTAGGTGAAAAATAATCTCTGATCATGCGCTCATAATTTTCGATGATCACTTTTCTCTTGTTCTTTGGAATTTTTAAAAAATGGGCCTAATAATTAAGTTCGTTGATAAAGACCACCAAACTTTAACTCTTGTTTTTAAGTCATTTTCCTGAGGTTCTTGCACCAATTAAATCTTAAAAGGGTGGAATTTTAAGACGACAGTTTTTGGGGTTCCTAAAGCAGCTGCTCTTTTCTGCACTGAGATTCTTGAATTTTCACACAAACTTCGTTTCATCTTTCGGTGCTCCTTGACGTTCTGCTGTTACCTGCCTGAGGGGTATGCAGAGTTGAAGAAATTTCCTTTGCAGCCGTGCACGAATTACACTTAGGCTCGGTCCAACGCCCAATCGCCGAATCTTGTAACGTGAACAAACTTGTCGGTGCGCACTCACGACAGAATCGCCACTTTTAAAAAACGCCTCGGCAGCCAGCGCACGATGCTCTACCAATGTACGCTTGAACAACGTTAGGAAATATTGCAATTTCAAAAGTGAGTGCTGTGTTACCCAAACAGTGCGTTTATTGAAAAGAAGTTTTGGCTGAAATAAAGCACCCACACCGCGCCTGCTCCACCCGAGCTTGTACAAATTTTCGTGAGACTCGCTTGCTTGCGGACGAGTATTTTCAACTCAATCCACGAACACCGACTCGCCATCGATCGCAACAATTCAACATTTTACGCACAAGCCTGATGAGAATTTTGCACAGAGTCTAATTGACTCAGGAGTTGAAAGCAAACGATCATCCACTTCGTTATCGTTTCTCAATTTTCTGACGAGGCGCATTTTTACCTCGGCGGCTACATTAACCAACAAAATTATATGGGGATCGGAAAACCCACATGTGATTGTCGAGAAGCCAATGCATCCGCAGAGAATAACAGTTTGGTACGGATTTTGGAGTAGTGGCATCATTGGCCCATTTTATTTCGAAAATGCTGCTGTAAACGACATTTCGGTCAAGGGTGAGCGCTACAGAGCCATGTTATCGAATTTTTATGTGCTGAAATTGAAGACAATGACTAAGACGATCTTTTCGTTTCAGCCTTGGCGATGTCAATTGGTTGCGAACTGCGATTTGACCCCCTTAACATTTTTTTTTTGTGGTGCCCTTAAACATCGATCTTATGCGGACAATCCCGAAACGATACAAGCCCTTAAAGCGGATATCGCCCGAGCCATTCGTACGATAAAGCCGGAAACAGTCAACATGGTCTTGGAAAATCGGGTTGACAGGATGCGCTACTCCAGAGTCAACCTAGACAGCCACATGAATGAAATGAAATGTAATTCCATAACAAATGGGAACGTTCGCTCTTTCTAATAAAGCCATAACATACCGAAAATAATTGATTTTTGTTTATTTTATTTTTTAAAAGAAACTTGTATTTGGACCATCCTGTATCTTTTACATCATACCTGAAAGAATTATGCAAAACTTGCATATATAGGTACCATATTTCAAAAGCCTTTATATCTGCTATTATAAGAAGAAATCAGTGAGCTTCTACTCGAACTTTTGCGTCATTGAATCAAATGCGAGGAAGATAGGTTTGATGGTAAATGGGGGCAAAACAAACTGTATACTGCCGACAGGAAAAGACACTTAACACTAACATATCAGGAAGCACACTACAACGGCAAACTATCACTGTGAGGTGGTAAAAGACTTTGTCTAACTCAGTTGGGATGTAAATTCAAACAACGACGTCCTCGTAAAGATCAAGCGAAGAATCACTGTTGCCAATGCTGTTTCTTTGGTCTAAGAGGGCAAATGAGAACAATACGAACAACGAAGAAAGTACTTTATAAGACCCTTATACTCCCTGTAGGACAGTAGGTGCGAAAGCATTGACTTTATCTAAAGCGGACGAAAATGCCCATGGTTGCTTTGAGAAAAAGTCTTCAAGTGCTTTTCGGTTCCGTTTGGATAAATGGTATTTAGAGAAGCAAATGTAATAACGAACTCCAGCCTGTAGTGTCTAAGGGCGCTCAAATCGAGGGGGACCACAGCAAATTTGGTTTGCGAAACTGAAGAGGACAAGTAAAAAATCGCACTTAATGGGGAGAACTGTTTGTTGGGGCGCAGGTCCACTCCAAAGCGCTTTGAAATAAGAAATGCGTCAGTGGTTTGGTGGAATAAGTTTTTACTGCTGCTGCTACATTTAATTTAAAGGAGATTCGACTGTATGTTGCTTTCCCTACCACGTCTATATCCGCTTTAGACGTACTTATGAATCTTCCTCGCATTAATATTTACGTAGCCAACGACAGTACTACTGGACTTCTATTTTGGAGAAGGTCCTCTAATTTTCGTCTCCTTGACTAATAACTAGCGTTCTAGATTTATTTTTTTAATTTGTGTAATATTGTGTCATCAGTTACAATTTTCGAAGAAGGCGTTTCTCTGAAGCCATGAACCGGGTTCATTTAGCGAGAAATTTTTCATCTGCCCTGAACGAAAAAGCCTGTAGAACTGCTATTTACAAAGTAACATCTGAAAAGGTAAGTTCTCAAGACGTTGATATCGGCAAAATTCCGTATGGAGTAAGGGTTGTCAATTTAGAAAGGTCGATCAATTCTAGGAGATAAGTCTACTCACTGGGTTTCTGAACAAGTGAAATTACCTTTAATTGAGAGATCTAGAAGAAACTCAATTTTACCCAAAATAGTCCTCTATTTGTTGTGGTCTTTACCTTCCTGACAGCTACGGTCTTCACTTTTCAAAAATTATTAGTGATTATATTTTTAATTACTTCGAACATATGAACGAAGTTGTTATGAACGAATTGTGGTTCCAGCAGGATGATGATACGTGTCTAGTATCCGTGAAACAGTGGACCAGTGAATTGGCCACCGTGGTCGACCGATTTGACGCCACTTAATTATTTTTTGTGGGGCTGTGAAAGGCCTTTGGCGTGTGACGAAAAACTAACAAATTTAAAAGGTGGTAATATTCAGTGGGTGCTGGTGAGATGCTCAAAAGAGTGTCCCAAAGTTATGCGCTTCGCAGAAATTCCCGAAGCAGCCAAATGCCTGAAATCGTAGTCCAGACATAATGTCATGAGCAATCTTTCATAATGAAGAAATGTTTTTGATTTAAACGCAATTCCTGTTGTAATAGTTTAGAAAAAAGTTATAAAGCTTTAGAAAGAGTTCTTCATGCTGTCTTAAAGGAACTCAGACCTATAAGTCTATCATCTTTCCTGCTGAAAACTCTAGAACAACTGATGATAGCTACACATGTAAGATGTAGAATTGATCCACGATTTTTGTCTAAAGATCATCAAATCTCTTGTTAAGGAAAGCCGCTGGAAACTGCTCTACATTCACTGGCTAGCACATCAAATAATCCCTACATTACAGAGAGTACACAATGGACATAGAGGCGCCTGTAACAACATCAACACATCCGGAATCTCAACTACGTTGTCAACTCTGACTGAAGGTTTATGACTAACTTGGGGAGTTGGTCAGTCTTATGACAAATAGCAGGATTATCAACTCAAAACTGGGCGCGGCTTCTGATAACAGAAGTACGCCGCAAGGTGGTGTTCTTTGACCCCTTCTCCAGAACTTAGCGGTCAACGAACTGTTGATATACTTGGAAGCAGGTGGTTGCCTATGCAGAAGACATTGCTATAGCCGTCTGAGGAAAGCATCTCAATACAATTAAAGAACTCTTACACCAAAATATTAGCGGATTAACCCGTTGGGCGGTTCGCTGTCGATTTTGACCTCTTTTTCAGGAAATACAGAATTCCATCACATATTCTCCCTCAATCAACGGTAGCAGTGGACAAGTAAATTATTTGGCTACGCTAGTAATTCTTAATACACTAGGAATACTTTCAGAGAACATCGACTACATTCTGCCCCAAATTTGGTTTGACAAAAACTTTCATGTAATCATCCCATCTAGATCTTTCTGGGAGGAAGATGCTATCATGGACGACAGGTCAATTAATTTCTATAAGGATGGATTCAAGACTGATAGCGGAATTGGCGGCGGTGTTTTTTCAGATAACCTTAACCTACGCCTCTCCTTCCGCCCTCCAACTTAGTGTTGCGTGCTCCAGGCAGAAATTAAAGAAGTGCTTGCTGAATTAAAACGTGATATCTGCAAGGGATATCCGCATCTTTTCGGATAGTCAGACCGCTATCAAATCCCTGAACTCAGCCTCACAAAATTCTAAAACCGCCCTTGATTAGCGATCATCTCTGAGTGAGATGACAGAGCAGTTCAACATTCCCCTATGTTGATATTCCAGGGAATTGTAGGGCTGACGAACTCGCCAAAATTAGAACCACTCTACCTATCTTACCCGAAAAAGGCAGTATCGGTATACCAATCGCTACGTGTCAACTAATACTAAAGCTGGATGCTAATAGAAAAACAAACCCTAGGTCGACTGTTGGATAAACATGTACAGCCACCAAACAAATCTGGCCAAAACTGGATCTGGATCGCTCTAAGAATTTGATCTTTCAAAATAGGAAACATAATCGCGCTATCATAAGTGTCATCACTGTATACTGTCTATAGGCAAGCATGCAAGATGGTTTGGAGTTTTTACAAACGACTTCTACAAAAGATGCATGAACGAGGAGGAGGAGGATATTCTCTCTCTCCCCCATTTAGGAGCATTCTTCTACAATGACTTAAGCTACGTTTTGTCAGCAGCACAAATTGGTTATAAGAGAAGGGGCATTACAGATCTATTGTAAGTGGCATTAGAATGGGCCACTTAACACAAGTGTGTTGGTTTTATCAACAGCCGAATGATTAAATTGTTGGAACGCCAATTCGAGCAGATTTTTTTTTTTTTATAATTTACGCGCCTAAGGGGTTATGATACCCTTTTACTGTTGCCAGGGCGCGGGCGGAAAGATAGAAGAAGGAGAAAGGAAAGCATTGTTGTGATGTAGTGGTTTGAAACTCAGGTGTGTTTGGTTTCGATATTGACTCTCCAGGGGTGGGAGTCCGAATAGGACGGAGAGATTTTCTTCACTGGGAATGATTCAGGTTGTTGATTTTAACGGTTGTTTTGTGTTTGAAAGCTCTACAACAGTCAAATCTACATGTCAGTGTTATGCTTTCACACGCAGATTTTTCTGACTGAGTTCCAATTACACAGATGAAAACTTGCCGTGGCTAGGATTCGAACCTTCCCTCATACACATCTATATTTGCAAGTTTTGGACTAAGATTTGCTGAAGTACGAGTAGAGTAGAAGTTCGCTGTCTTCAGTGGCAAGTTTTCTGTTCCATCAGGTTCTCGATTGCTCTGAGAGTACTAATAAGTGAAATGATACGCCTACAGAGAGATTTTCCTGCATATGGTTCACATGGGTTCTATTTATTGTAAGTTTTACTCTTCCTCTGCTTTTATTAAACGTTGAAATATGTATCGCGTATAATCATGTACATACGCGATATCGTTGACGATAATTTGGGAAATGATTCCTGGGCATATTCTAAGAAAAAAATCGTTCTACAGTAATGTTTACATTATTTATCGAGGATTTAAGAAAAGGCTTAATTTGGTGTACCCTGACTCATGTTAACGGAAATTGCTCTGTTAGCACTAGTGGTAAAAACTTCGTGTAGGACTTTGTTTTTAGAAGAAATACCAGCCTTTATAACGGCTTTAAATAAAGTTGATATCTTGTTTGAGTCTTTAGATATCCAATTTTTAAGCCTGTTCCGTTTTCATTGTCCCTGCTAATTTTCGACTTTGAGGTCACTTTTCTCCAGAAAATGCCTAATTAACATAACGTTTTACTATTTTTTTCTTATGAAAGTAACAATAATAAAAAAAATCATCGATGAGTTTGCAGAAAACCCCACATATTTTATGATACTTGGAAAAACCTGCAGTAGGTAAAAAAAAGGAATTTATGATTTTTTAACTATGTTTCTAACAAAAGTTGACAATACATACTCGTAAGAGTGGTTTTCCACGAATTACTAATTTTCCAATATTCTTTTAAAATTGCATAGCTATTAAAAAGCTTTAAAGCGTGCTCGTTTATTTGGCTACCTGTCAAAACCGTCATTTCCTTACCCTGTTTCTTAAAAGTTCTCAAAACGAGTTATGTTTGGGATATGAAGGTCTATTTGGAAAATTTACCAAACAAAAATATTATAAAAGGTTAGAAAAAAGAATTAATTCATCAGTTTATTTTTTTAAGCCAATGTTACAATTGCTTAGAAACGCTAACAGAAATGTTTGCATTTACAAACCAAGAATACGCACACATTATTTATGTTTATGGGATGCACAATCGAAGTTCAATTAGAGTGCGACAAAGACGCCATGAACCTTATTCTAACCGACGACTTCCTAGTGAAGGAATATTTAGAAATGCGTATCGAAGCTCTCGAGAAACGGGATCCGCGGGAGCTCCACAAGTAAGAAGAATGTCGGTTGATGAAAGAATACTGGAAGCTGTTACAACTGATCCAATCAGCATCAGATGCTTAGCTTTGTAATTCAATGTTTTCAGATATAAAATTTCTAATGTACTGCATGGAGAAAATCTTTTTCCATACCACCATATATCTGTACAAAAACTGCTTCCCAATGATTTGGAAAAGAGACTTGAGTTTTCTAACTTGTTCCTGGAGCGGAGTTTGGATGACAACGAGTTTATTAACAGAATTCTTTGGACGAAAGAATCTCAATTTACAAGAGATGGGATCACAGATTTTCATAATCTTCATACGTGGGCTGCGGGCAATCCACAAACAAGGAGACATAAATCATTTCAACACAAATTCAGCGTCAATATGTGGGCAGGTGTATTTGGAAACAATTTAATCGGCCCCTTCAAACTACCACTAGAACTATTGGAGGACATTCCACTGATTCAACTAGCTTCAATATATGTTCAACACTGGCCCGTAAGATCTCCTGACCTTACAGTATTGGATTTTTTTTTGTATGAGGAAGAATGAAAGAACTTGTTTATTCAACCGAAATAGCAACTTTAATTGAATTGGAAGATCGTATTCTCGAAGCGCCATCAAAAGTGAGGCAGCAGTTAGTATCAATAAACATTCGCAGTGCAATCCAAAAACGGGCTCTAGCATGAATACAAAACCAAGGAGGGCACTTTGAGCACCTGTTATAACTGTTTTAGTATACACATAAAATACACACAAAATCATTTTTTATTCATAACCTTTGGAGCTTAAAGCAAAAAAAAAACCCTTTTTTATAAATTTTAACTGCTGCAGGCTTTTCTGCAAACTCGATGATTTTTTTTTATTATTGTTACTTTCATAAGAAAAAAATAGTAAAACGTTATGTTAATTAAGCATTTTCTGTAGAAAAGTGACCTCAAAGTCGAAAATCAGCATGGGCAATGAAAATGGAACAGGCTTAGAAATTGGATATCTAAAGACGTTATAAAGGCTGGTATTTCTTCTAAAAATAAAGTCCTACACGAAGTTTTTACCATTAGTACTAGTTAACATGGGTCATGGTACACTAAAGTAAGCCTTTTCTTAAATCCTCGATAAATGATGTCAACATTGGAGATACACCCATACTGTAGGACGATTTTTTTCTTAGAATATGCTCAGGAATCATTTCCGAAATTATCGTCAACGAATTAGGGGACACCCTGTATATGGTTACATATTTCTTCCACGTGTCTGCATTGTTACTGCCCCGCTTGTAGTATTGCCTAATTTGTAAAAGTTTTATTATCATCTAAAATGCGCAGAGTAAGTATTTAAAAAATATTTAAAAACAATAAAAAAAATCCGGATTAGACACGAATTGTTAGTCACATTTTTGCTTGCAAAGATTCCAGTGTTTGTGAACGTAATGAGCTTAAAACTTAAATGAGGATGGCTTTCGCGAATATGACTACTGAAAAAAAAAATGAAATGAATAGAACATTCCTCATGAAAAACTTCAATACATAGTTGTATCTGTAAATATAACTATTACGAGCATTATCTATTAACAATGTGCATATTTTGTCGTATCCTGTACAAAAGCAAAAATTTTTTGTAAACACAAAACCTGTGATACATAAGAATCTGTTCATGCTAAACATATTCCTTTCGTTTTATTTGTTTGTTCCATAAAATTATTTCAACAATTAACAATTCATTACAAGAATATTCTTTAAATGTTTCCAACGATGCAAAAGACTGCATATGATACAAAAAAAAAAGTCCCGTTCCATCCAGTTAAATCAACAAATAGTTACAAAAAAAAAATAAAATAATTAAGAAATAACAAGTGGAAAAAACAAGAAAATTAATGTAGCAACAGTATACAAAATTATACGACAGGAAACGTTTTTTTTTTTTTTGTTTATATATTTTCTATAATTTCATCAACGGAGCAACAAATTAAACGACAAAAAAAAACATAAAATGCTTCTCGTATACTATTTTTGGTAAAATGTTTAATAAATTGTTTTTAGTGAAAAAAGATTATATAAATAATTTTCGATTCTATACAAAAGAAAGAGCAACAAACAAAAATAATACAAACAATCTATGAAGTTGTTTTTTTTTTTTTTTTTGAAATTTTGTTTGATGTTTGTTTTGTATTTTTTTGAGAATTTTGTTTTGTTTTTTTCTTGTTGTTGTTGTTGTTTTGGGAGAAATACAATACTTACTATTTTTTTGAAATATTTTCATTTATTGAGAATTTTTTAGTGGTTTCGATGATGTGGCCATCAGCTCAAACGTCGCGGAAAGACAAAACACAATGAAGAATAAAATTCGTTATAAATATTTTTTTTTGGTTTTGTTTTTGATTTTTTTTTGTTTTTGTTTTGGTAAAAAATTCTTTAACATTCAATCGAGTTATACATTAAAAAAAAAAAATTTATCAAATCTACAATTGTTGAGCGATTTAATAAAAAAAAAAAAAAAATAAAAAATATAATCATTACTCATTCCACGTTTGCTTTCCAAGTACATACATACGCCGTTAAATAAAAATAAATATGCACAAAATGCTAAATTCTAAAATAATACTATTTCGCTGCTAATAAATATTATTTCTTCTTTTATTTCTCTATAATTTTTACCAATTCTTTTTTTTTCTCTCCTAATTAAACAAAAAAATATTTATTATCAAAGATGCTCTACGGATTTTAAATAAAATTAAAAAAATTAATCCAAGCCAAATGATTAGTCACACAACACTGTCATTTGTTTTTTAATTATCTTTTTTGTTTGTTTACGAAAAATATTGGTATTAAGTTTAATTATAAAAAAAAAATTCAAATTAATTATTATAAATGAAAATATGTTGAAACTATTTGTTTTGGTTGGTTTTTAAATTCGAAAGTACTATGGTAAAGCTCACAAATAAAAATCACAAAATTTAAGTAAAAAAAAAAAGAGACGAATTCTTTTTTTTTCTTTTTGTTCTTGTTAAGACCGATAAATAAAAATAAAAGGCCAAATAAAGTAAAGATAGAAACGAAAGACTTACCTCTTCACTGGAGGATTTATCATGGCGTGGTGGAGTTGCTGGCGATGCTTGGCTAAGTAGATCTGGCAGTACGCTACTCGTTCGAGTTCCGGGTGTACCTAAACCACTACTCTCTCCACTTCGATTCTGCATATTGAGGAAAGTAATAGAAAGATAGAAGAGTTTTAGTATTTTGGTTAGATGGTAAAAAATGTAAGGATAGCCGATGTGATTAAAAATGTTTTTTTGGTTCTTTAAACAACTCCTGGTTTGAGTTGTTTTTGAATGCCAATAAGGAAATTTTTGTTTTTTTTTCAAAGTGATGCAGACATTCACTTTTTTGATTTTTTGTTTCATATGTATTATAGTAACGGACGAGCACAATTTTTTTTATAATAATATTTGCTGCATGTATCGTAAGCCATAACCCATGATAGCTGATAAATATTTTAAAGAATTTAAATTTAAAGAAATTTAAAGAACCTATTCACAAAACTGGCGACAAGTTTACAAATAAATTTAGTTTTCCAATTTTCATTTTCATTAACATTAACATTAAATGCTTAATTTAAGTGCCTTTTTTTGGTTTGGAATTACAAATTTTAAATTATTGTAGTAGGCCTTATTTTCTAAGAAAAAAAAAAGGTTTTAAAACGACTTTACAATAAGTGATGTCACAGCTGAAAGCGTCCTTGAATTCTAGGCTTTTTGTTTTTTTTTCTATGATATAATCAGCGCGAGCTCAAGGATTTTGCATACATACCCTTAAAATGTTCGCACACAATCGATGCACGTTGGTCTCAAATGTTAGCTTGACGGGGCATACCATAAGCGAGTGTACTGTACGGCTCAGGAACGAATCACGATATTTCAGGTATATTGATTGATAATGAGTATTCACAGCGAAACGTGCGGTTGGAGGTTTGAAGGCAATTTAGATATAGTACTAGTGGTGTAAATAGCGATAAAACAATGTGATACAGGAGACATTACGCCAGTGCTGGAGGATGTCAATTGACTGAGTGATATTGGCATCACCTATGAGTTTTATCGCACGGTTTTGAGTCCTATCTAACCGGTGCAGAAATATTATAGGAGCACTTGACCAGATGTGGGCATTGTACTCCAATTTTGGGCGGATGAATGCCTTATATATTGAGGCCAGATCTGAGGGAATGAAATATTTCTTACATCGCTTTGGGAAACCTAAACATTCCGCAGTTTTTTCGGCAACATCAAATATGTGGTCATTCCAACGTAGGTTGTCATTGACATACAAGTCGAGAATGGAAAGTTTTTCGGTTTCGATGATGCAAGTGCCATTCGTCGATAATGGCTGGGTGTTTAAATTTCGTTTTAACGACAGCAGACACCACTGTGTATTGGAAGCATTCATTTCCACTCTGTTAGTGGTCCCCCATTTAATACTGCTATTTATGGCCCCAGGAAATAACCCCCAATGAAATAACTCCCCAAACGGAAAATGAAATACAAGTAAACTCCCAAAATTTGTATGGAGGTGGGGATTTTTTTCATGTGAAATAAACCCCCAAAATTGGGGATTTATTTCAGAGGTTTTTGGGGACTTATTTCATATTTCAAATTGGGGGGTTATTTCATGATGAAATAAGTCTCCAAATTCAACTATGAAAGAAGACTTATTTTACTCTTCTATAGGACTTATTTCATACTTGTTTGGGGACTTATTTCATACCTTTCTGAGGACTTGTTTCGTCTTCTATTTTGGGACTAATTTCACTGTGAAAGTTTAGGAGGTTATTTCATTTTCCGTTTGGGGAGTCATTTCCTGGAGCCACTGTTTATATCGGAATTTAATGAGCCTAGAATACGCTGCCGTTCTTGTTGCCGGGTATTGAGAAGTTTTTGTGTTCCGAGATATTTTTTGAGCTGACGGTTTGTCAGCGTTTCCATGACCTTGGAAAAAGGGAACGCAGTCGCAATGGGTCTGTAAGAGGAGAAAGAAGATTCGCCTTTTTTTGGGACGGGCTGAACAAATGCTGTTTTCCATCTGCTCGGAAAGAATCCTAAAGAGTAGGATTGATGAAAAAGTTTAGGCAGTGGTTTTGCTAGTGAGGAAGAACACTCCTTCAGGAGGGGAAATATGCAATCTGGACCAGCGAATTTGTGCATGTTAAGTTTGACCCACTCACTTGTAGAAGACAAGGCATAATCTGGAAATGTTGAGCTTGCCGCAAGGTGTGCTGCTTGATTTTGTGCAAAGAGCTGGCACCTGGAATGTTATTATAAACGAGCTTTGGGATGGAGGATGAGGCAGAATTTCTCATGTTTTTGGCGAACGACTAAAAATGTTTACTAACTTTGGTAAATTGTAGTTTTTTTAGCCTCAGTTTTCGCACGCCTAAGAATGACGTTGCAGTCATTCCTGACTTGTTTCACCGTTTTTCGGTTTTCTTCTCTCGGGCTGGTCTTGCAGAAACGAAAAAACATTTCTTTAATCTTGACAGCCTCTGACATGGCTTTTCATTCCATGAGGGATAAAGGATCTTATCCCAAAGAGGATAGTGCCTGCGATCACATCAGCATCGGCATCCACGTCGTTATCGAACAAACATTATGACCAGTTAAAATTCCTAAAGAAACTATTAAGTCCGATCTAAATGGCGCTCCGAATTATACGTCGAGATGAGAAATAATAATCGAACCTTCGCTAACAATCCAAGCAAAGCCAGTCTCTAGAAATGTTGCTTTTATTATCAAAGTAAAATACGACGTGTCCAGAGAAAAATATAAATAGAAATCAGTTATGTCATAGGTAGAATTGTTTGCAAACCTGACGAGATAGCGTTTGTTTTTAAAGTGATTTTCTTGCCAGCCATATGCCTTACACACCTAAATAATAATAAAATAATTATCATTAAAATAGACAATGACGGTGGTTAAGGAAAGATTAAGATAGAGCCCGGAGGATATTTGAGGACGTGCTTTTCATTGACTGTAATTTTGGTAGCGCAGTGAGTAGAAGTTTAGTTTTATTAAGGTACAATTCTAAATGAATGCTTTACTCACATAATAAATAAGTCACTAACAAGTCAGTATTCGACGTGTGCGAATAGCAGAAAATTCCTGAATGAGTTTCACAAAGGATGATTGTATTCATGTCGATCGCACAGAATCCTATAGTATCTCACCAGTTTTTGCTTCAGCCTTATTAAAGCAAGTTAAATTATTAGTTTCAAAGGTTTGGTTTACTATCTATGAAAAACAAAAAATATTAACTTTGCATATGGAGCAACGTGCGGAAAGCCTTAGTAATCCAAAGTTCGTTTCTGTTAATATCATGGATCTTAAGGTGTCGTATAATGGTCCAAAATTGTTTTGGAGCAGGTTTTCGAGTGAAGTTGTGAAGGATAGATAGTCAATGCTCATGTTTTCGGTTCATTGGATAAAACAAATCCGTCCTCTGCACATCAGTTTTCCAACGATTCACTAAACAAAACGTGGCTTTCATTTTGTTATATTTTGGCGGCAACATAATGTCGCTATTATTTTAAAAATTATTATGCCCAAGTGCGTCAAATCGTCACAATTTTTCAAACGGATTGCTATGAAGTTGGTTGTTAATTAGCACTTTGAATAAATATTCTCTAATCGATTTTTAAACAACCCTCCCAAATCATAGATAAATGCTAATGAAATAGCTGCTCATTGGGTCCTATTAAATCCATCTATATAGAAAACAAACTATCATTGCCGCATATAGACGAAAAAATTGGCATTTTAAAACAACAATCTATTTTTTGGACTGTTACAAGGTCATGTGGTAGGCATGATGCTTTTTGAGTAATTCATTTGAGGAAACATATGGAATTTTGTAAGTGTTTGTTGTAAGGAAAGGTTGACATGATTTGCTTAAGTTCTCTTATGAGAAGACTAAATTAGACTGACAGGATGCACAAACTCTAATATCCAATGTGGCTTATTCCTTTCAGTAGTAATTACCCAGACTTAGCACAGAGCAATATCTCAGCTGACGAGTAATCTCGTTAGATATTTACTTTACCACCTATAACGTTTTTTGGTCCTCAAGGCGTTTCATGGATGATCGACTATCAATAAAACTAACGAATTCCGACAATTCCATTTGAGATATGTGGTACATATTACGGATTTCACAAAATCGGGAGTACAATAATGGAAGGTACACATCAGTGCGAGTGAATTAAAGTGTTTACATACGCCGCCTGTACGATCCGAAGTTTGGCAGTGTTTAGGTTACATGATTCATATTTCAATTGCCGATTGGTTTATTCATTTCAATCTCGTTTGCTAGGATACAATATACAGCTATTATAAACGTATTTTTCAAAGTCTTCATAGGCAATGAGATGGTTCATTTACTAAAGACCTCAATGACAAAAAGTGCAAGTATTGTTTTTAAAATCGTTGCGGGTGGTGCCCCAAATGACCTATGTTATGTTAAAGTTTAAAATATGAACATTTCTAATTTTATACATACATAATTTTTAAAAACATATAAAACAACTATTTATTTTTAAAAGGCGAAATAGTTTACATTAAATACAAGAGTTTCTTTGCATAACTAAAACAAATTTTCATTTTTCATTTGTTTGATCTATCTTCTGTTGTTTTTCAGCACCACTGTACAAACTTGACTATAAGAATATTATTTAAACAATTAGTAAAACATTTAAAGAGTACATGTTAGTATTATTTATATTGAAGGATTTTTGTAAATTAAATTTTTTTTGTTTTCAATATAAAAGAAAAATATTTGTCATATACATAAATGTAATGTTGACTCAACAACAACTTTTATTTTAAACATATTTAAACAATTTTGAATTCCAAACCAAATTCTATAAATACATATATATATTTTTTTTTAAAAATTTACAATTTTTTTAAATTCCTTTCCACCAGTATTGTAAATAGTTATAAAATGTTTGAAGCGCAAAACAGCATTACATATTTATAAAAGAAACTACAGCCATGAGACTATAATGATTTTTTTAAATTAATAGAACTTAGTATACATATGTGTACCCATTCAAGAAAAAAAATTGTTTTACACAATATATTTATTTTTTTATAGCTTTTTGGAAATCATAATAGAAATCTATTTAACCTTTCGAGCAAGATTAAAAACTAAGCTAACTACCTCCAATCGCCTGAGCGAAAATACTCGTATGTTATAACATATACCATATTCATATGAAAATCAAAACTTGGTTAATAAAAACTATTTTTTAAGAAGATTCCACAAAAGAAAAGACTTAAGCAGGTAAGGCAAGTGCAACGTCCAGAGAGGCACAACACTGCTCAATAAAACAGGAATAGTGATGGTATTTTAACCCTGTTTAACAATTCTCTACTTTTAAAAGTTGTTGTGGAAAATGTTTATGTAAGTTAAAATTATAACTGCCCAAAAACTCACACGATCTGCATGGTGAAGAATTCAAGAGTCGTAATGATACTCGTACACTAGTCGCGCGGGTGTACCGCGCTTTCGAGGTCCAGCAATATTTAAAGAGTGGCGAATCACTGGTTCTTTCATTTTGCTAGGTTTTTTGCATTCACTTCAAAATTTGGCGATTAAGTGATTGGGAGGGAATTCAATAAGTCGGTCGTGGGTGCAAAGGTTTATAAAAGGATGGGCAATGGTCAACAGAATTCCTTTCGAGATCATCAACGTCAGTAACTCTATTGGCAAATGTGACTCAAACTCAAAACGAAATTATGTGGAATACGCGATAATCTATAAGTTCCACCGATACAAGAAGTTAATGGTGCTGCGAGCTTTTCGAACAGAACAAGAACGCTTGGACACATATTTTTATGAATAAGCAAAACATGTGTTATTGGTAACTCAACAACCCTAGAGATTGCTATTCAAAATGTTTAAATTGTCCAAAAACCAGTGTACTAGTAGTGTGCTATTTTTTCCGAAGGATAATTGGACCAGGGAGAAACAGTTGCAACTGAATCGTATAGCCAAATAATTGACGAGTTTCTGGAGTCACTACTGCCACTGTCTGTCTCTCAGATACAGCAACATAAGATCATGCAAACTGCTTTTCGAGTGAATTAATAAGCAATTATGGAGACATTCCTTGGCATCCTCGCTAGCCTCACTTCAAACCACGCGACTTTTTTTTACAAGAACAATCCTCGAATGATTCAGAGCTTACAGGAAAATATCCACCGTGAAGTCGCAGTCATTGAACCTACGCTTTGGTCTCTCGCATATTTCCGAATGCAAGAGTCCGGATGCAAGAATGCCTTGTAAGGAAGGGTCACCGTTTCGACGAGACGACATCGGGTTGTTATAAAAATAAATGTTATGACGTAAATTGTATTTATTTATTTTTTATTTATTACAATTGAATCGTTAAACAAACAAAGGAAAGTAGGCAGCCATACTTGTTGTTTTTCTTTTTTTTTGGAAAAGGTTTTGACCTCATCTACCACGGAGCTACTTGTATAAGTTCATATTAGGCATAACGCTACTCAATATAAAAGTGGAACCGAATAAGTAAGGTTCTTTAAGAACTCAATTTTTGAGCGCAGACGAGACAAGATCATAGGCTTGTTGATCGAATAAAATAGGAGTATGGCGCGTGGCAGAAAGCATAATCTGACCAATTTTAAGCACCCCGAGAATAGCAGTACAGAACCCTTAAGGACTTCTCTACATTTATTCTAGTACAATAAATTAGGAAAGTGTTATGTTTTTTCAGCATCCTGGTGAAAATATAAAAAGAGAGGGTCGACCTCAAAAATAATAATCTACGACGTAGACGAAAGAACAGGACCGACGAATTATAAACGCCAGCTGTTTTAGATAATTTATACAATGAAAAGGGATAACAAATATAATAGTTTTGTTGTTTTGAAAATTCGTAGGAATTTATGCACCTTTCTAGATGTATGGAAAACCAGGTAAGCCTCTGTAAGATGTGAGACTTGAAAAGTTTTCCATTAATTCTACAAAAGTTAGAATTTCCGGCCTGCTGGAGCGTTTTCAAACTGCGCGAACGCTTGGAAACATATTGTTTACTGACGAAACACATTTTCATATCGATGGTTGTGTTAATAAACAAAACTGGTGCTCCAACAACCCTAAGGAACTCCATCAAAAAAGTTTGTAATATCCAAAAACGAAAGTGTGGTGTGCAAATTCTGCTAGAGAGGTTTTTGGCCCTCATTTTTTTAACCAGCGAGAGTCACTGCTGACGTGTATTGCCGAATGACCGACGAGTTTTTGGGTACCGCAACTACAGCTGTTTCTCGGGTTGAACAATAGAACACAATTTTAGCAAGACGGGGTCAGCCCACACGCAGCTAGAGTTTCAATGGAGAAGTTGAGTGTAATTTTTACCAATAAATTAATCAGCAAGTACGGAGATATACTCTGGGCACCTCGGTCAAGGGTTTACAGCAACAATCCCCGAACAATTCAAACCCTACAAGAAAATATCCGCATTGAACCAAAGCTTTACTCGTGCGTGTTCACAAATTTAAGAGTCCGATTGCAAGCGTATGTTGAGAGGAATGGACGGTATTTAGAAGATACGAGTATTGTTTTTAAAACTTAAATCCCCGCATTGTCAAACTCCATTTTGTATATAGGTAAATAAAATATGAAAGTAACGCTGTTTTTTTTTTTATTTAATATTAAACTTAAAAATTTTCCGCTGGGCACCCTTTACTTCTTAGTTTTTAAGTCTATTAGGGAATTTTTCTTTCAGCTGGGATAGTAACGTTTAAGCTTTGAATTGTAATGTTTCAGTCCCACTCTACTGGATTTAAGCCCATATGTTTTACAAAACAGGACAAAAAAGCCTTAACCAGAAACAGCATTGCGTTTTATGATATACGATACAACGCATCGCCATACCTGAGAAGGGCAACTCACCCTACACCATAAAAAAGTGTCCCAGAAACGAGCTGTAGCGAGTACTAGGAATTGAGACTATAATTGTATTCAGTTCCTCAGCCGCAAAACGAGTTATTGAGTTAATGTGCCTCGAATTCGTATACATAATTTGTAAGTATGATACCATTGACCTACCCAAAAGGAAGGGATGGACAGTCTCTATCAAACCCTCAATTAACCTTAGTTTCAAATACGTGTGAATAAGTTGAATAAACCATTCGCTGACATCACTGACTTCCTTACACGAAACGAACCACACAATAAGTGTACTTTCGAGATCGTCCTGCATTGACCACATCAACACATTACACATCATAAAGATCTCTGTTACATCTGTGGTTCATTGATTTTACCAAGGCTTTCAGCAGCTTGAAATGAGATACTATGTTACAAAACTCGGGAGCGAGAGCTAGACAAACTGGTCGCCATTTTAAAGGCTCCCTATGATGGGGATAAATGTAATGTCTTCCACAGCAGTCCGATGTCAGAGGAATTTGAAATTCATACGCAGCAAATTTTGATAAGATTGTACCGCTATTCCTTGCGTGATCAGTGATGTGATCGGAGGAGCTCTGTGGAGGAAACATGATTACATTTTGATTACACTGAGTACAATGGACTAGTCCTTTGTCTGAGTGCTCTGTTCCGATAGAAAACAAAATCTGATGACGACTACCTAATCTCACACACGATATTGGACCTGCACCAGTTGGTCTACAACTTGGAGTCAGCGCCAAACAAGGTAAGGCTTAAAATAAATGCGACTAAATCAAAAGCCCTAACCAGTTAAAATTTCTCATCGTGGTGTAGTGGTACTAGCAATCGCTTCTCACTCGGAGGGTCAAGTTTTCATTTGTGTAATTGGAACTCAGTCAATCTGCGTGTGAAGGCATAACACTGACATGTAGATTTGGCTGTTGTAGAGTTTTCAAGCACAAAACAACCATTAAAATTCACAACCTGAATCATTCCGAGTGAAGAAAAAATCTCTCCGTTCTATTCGGACTCCCACCCCTGGAGAGTCAATATTGAAACCAAACACACCTGAGTTTCAAACCACTACATCACAATAGTGCTTTCCTTTCTCCTCCTTCTATCTTTCCGCCCGCGCCCAGGCAACAGTAAAAGGGTATCATAACCCCTTAGGCGCGCGTAAATTATAAAAAAAAAAAAACATAACATTGCGAGAAAGTAAGCAGATTTTCATATCCAGGTCTAGGTCTCAGAAGATGGTGGTATCGAGCTGCAGGTGGTCATAAGAATTCGCTAAGCAAAAGTTCAGTTCGGTGTGCTATCTACAATAATACTTTAAGAAGAGAACAAAAACAAAGCTCATACTATTCCGATCAAACATACAAAAAATGCTATTATCATGGATGTAGTACCTGGAACTAAACTGAACCAACACCGTCACAAGGAAGCTGCAAACCTTCATCGAAAGTATCTTCTGGCCAATTACATACAATAACGGGGATACAAATAATTGATGACAAAATACGGAGGAAAAACCAGCAGTGAGTAGGCTACGCGAGTGGGCCGTGCTAGGCAAACGTGAAAAAGTACTATCTACGCGTAGGTGGAATCCAGATCCTTGATGATGACTTCAAGGGAACTGAAGCACGATGCAGAATTTCAAAAACGATGGCGCACAGTCGTTATTTACGCCCTCTGCCACACAATGGATCAGAGGACCTACGTAATAAAGTAAGGAGTATGACAGATTATTCCCTATTTTGAAGCTTGTGCCTCGATTAAAAATAACCTTCCCATATGTATTATAACCGTTTTTTTTTTTATTTTTTATAACATGTCTACATGCATCAGTGATATTTGGAAACAATTTCAACCAAACTTATAGCTTTCCAAAATCTCAACACAAATATTTATTTAATTTTGAATTACATTAAGATCCATTTACTAAAAGAACACACAAAACACGTTCACTTGGACTATTACAAACAATTTTTCCTAAACAGGTACACATAATAAGATGATTAGACGAACAAATGATTTTTGATGATGAAACCCTAAATCAATCTTAAGTAAAAGATTAAATTTCTATAAAAATTTAAGCGTATTATTGTCATTGCAAAAATTGAATAGATATCTTTCATTAACTTAGCAGCCATCAGCATTTATTTGTTTGCCCCTTATCCTTTATTATTTATTTAAATAATAAAAATAAAATATTTCATTTCCTCATTAGCATTCCGTATCCAGGAAGAAGCATCTTTTTAGCAATAAACCGCTTTTTTTTTTTACTTAATTCATGTTAATGACAAAAGAAGATTAAAAGTTGTTAGCTTAAGGATTCAACGAATTTTATTTATTAAATACTTTTACTTGTTCCAAAGCGTTATGTCAATAATTTTATTAGCATTTCTAATAATTAAAAAAGAAAATAAAAATTATCTAACGATAAATGTAAACAATTTAATACAAGAAATATAAATACAAATACTACATATACTTGTTAAGAAAATGAAAATATAATTTGGCAAATGAAATTCTTAATGTTTGCCTTGCTAATTTAAATTAATTCAACACAAGACATTGAAAGTGAATTGCTTAAAAAACAAAATGTATTATTACTATTAAATTTATTAATCAAAAAAAAAAAATACACAAATTACTTTTAATTATATTTTAAATTGTCTACCTAAAACTAAACCAAATTATTTACTATTAAATTAAATATTATTTAGGACAAAATTATCAAATAGAATGTTTACATTTAATCGCTAAATAAATTTGAAGAAATCCTTTTTATTTGTTAAAGAATTATTTGTTTCATTTTTTTTTTACAAATGGTAGAGGCTCTTTAGAAATTACTAGAAGTTGGGGTTTTATTATATTTTTTTTTTCGCTGTTACAATTAAAAACAAAAACAAAAAAAAGGTTTAAGGGGTGTTGTTATGCAATTGAAAGCCCTAAATCTTTAAAGTTGATTTTATAATAGAGCGAGCAAACCGCGCATATGAGATGGAATGAAAAGCCAAACTATTTGCAAAAATCATATATACATGCATTATTAACAATTGAATACATTTTTACATATATACACATGCTAAGAAATATTTTATTTAACTATTTCTTTGCATTTTTTTTTCTGTAAAAAAAAAAATCATTTTTATTTTTAAAGTAAAACTGTGTTGTCACAGCATGTGCTAATGTATTAAAAAACAATATATAAATTTTCGTGAATTGAGTAATAATTATAAAAAAAAACAACATAAACGTGCTTTTCTGTAACGGAAATATATAATTGGTGATTTTTTATAAAGCAACAAAATGTTAGAACAGAAATGTTATGTATTTGAAGATAATGATTAGAAAAAAGTTAATGACCTTGTAAAGAATAGAATGGAAGATTGTTAATGTGGATTAGTGACGAAGCTTTCATTAATACTATGGAAGAAAGAAGAATTCTTTTGTTTTTTTTTTAATTGAACTGACTTGAGGTCGAGTGATAAAAATTCTTACAAATTAGATTCACATTTGCTAATGATTAGTGGATCCACTCTCGCAGTTTCATGAACTACTTGTAATGGGGTAGAGGTGGCCGCGTTTTATCTACGTTTATCTATCAAAAATTGCGTGATTTTTTTTTATGTTAATCATGTGCTAATTAAATCAACCATTTTAAAAATTTGTCAATATTGGAAGATAAAGCAAAATCTAGGCGAGATCGTGGCCAACATACGCCATGTTGAACTAAAAAAAAAAGTCACTATGTAACATTCTTCGTTTATCCACATTTCTGAATTAAATGTTCAATAGCTTCAAAACATTGTTCCGACGTTAGATGCTACAATAAACTGTTATCGCCACTTGATAGTCGTGGTCATATACGAACTGATATATGACATTCAAAGCATGACTTTCTTTTTTTTTACGTTTTACAAAGATCCTCCTGTCAGTGAAATTTTTGACCATTTTTCAAGTAAAGCTAATGTCCCTCGCTAAGGCGTCACAATATTAACTTACAATACAATTCGTCAAACTTGCTGGTTTATCTACATTAACAATTGCCTTCAGGTGGCACCAAAGAAAATAATCCCAGTATCATTCTCCAATGATACTGACGCAAGCTCCGGCTTAAAATTTTGAAAAGAAAAATAAGGAACAATGATACCATCAACGCTGAACATTCATTAAAGTAGTGGGCCGGTTTCAAGCTGCTACGGAGTCCAATCAGCAAAAGGTTCAAATTCTATAGTCGTGTGACTTCAATTCCTTGATCAACTGGATCTCACACGCGTCTAGACCAAAACTTTTAAGCAAAATCTTCCACGTAGTAACAGGCAGAGGCCAAGTTGTTGAGAACGACGACGAATTGAGAAATTTGGTTCTTCGGTCACATTATCGCTTATAAAGACTATATTTTCTTTGGTGCGGACAGTACAAAGGAATCAGTTCTCATGGTACTCCTACGAAACTTTTTCAATTCGCTACGGGGTTCGGGCCGCGAAAACCGCGTAATGTATAGTGGACGTCTTAAATTGTTCCCAATGTACAAGCAGAGGAGAGTGGGATTTTAGACCCATTACATCGTAATAAATCAATCTTCAATCAAATAATCCAGCAAACAGTAGTACAAGTCGTATGGGTTTATAGAAGAGCAGGCTTCACCCTCACGAGTATCACTGATCACCGAAGAATTTAACTCACGTTACATCAGAACTATTTTCAACCTGCATTGCTGCCTTATGATTTCGTCAATCTGGCAATAGAACAGATGCACTATACATATATATGGTATGTCTAGCAACATTCGCGATACTACATAGGACGCTACTTAAGTTTTGAGATATGGCAATACCGGTGTAGAACGTCAAATTTGACATCAGCTTTGTCATACAAGTGCTATTTGCGTTTTTCAGAGACTTAAAAAACTCATTTCATCCAAAATATGGAATTAAATAGTGAACATTTTCGTGTGATAATTTTTTATGATTTTTGTTATGTGACTTATCGTGAAATTGGGCATTAGCTCCACTCACATACATAGATTTAATATTGCATGAACATTTGGGCATCAAAAGGATTTCTTCGTATTGGATACCGCATAATGTGACAATCGATCAAAAAAAGGCTCGTATCGATTGGTCCAAACAACTGTTGAAAAAATTCGATCGCGGTGCTTCAAAAGACGTACAAGACTGTGACAGGCGACGAAATATGGATCTTTGCATATGAGCCCGAAACTAAATAGGAGTCGACTGTATGAGCCTTTCAAGGCGAGCCAAATGCAACAAAAGTAAATGGTGCCCTGTTTCTTCGGAAAAACCCGACATGTCGCAACCCTGCCGTTCAGAATGGTACACCACCATTTGTTTACCAGAAGATTTTGGAGAAATGAGAAAAATCTCGACCACGACAATGCGAGCTCTCACAGATCGGTTCAAATGAAAGTGACTTTTTGAGCACTGAAAACATCGCCGTAGAGACCGCCCTGATTTGATTTATTATTAGTCCCGCACATCAGAAATAAATCGCATCAACGTCGACGTTTTTCGATGCCTGAAGAAGCGATTCGAAAATTGATTTAAACGCTTGCAAAAGTTTATTGATCTTCATGGAGTATTTTGAAAAACAATAAACCCATTTTCGATGTTAAATATTTGTTCTTACTTGATTTTTACAAAACTTAGGTAGCAACCTACTCATATTCTATGGGTTAAATAGACGATACAAATGTGCTTGCTCGTTTCCCGCAAAATAAATGCTATTGACAAACTACATCGCCTAAGAAAAAACTATCACTATCTGCGGTAACAGCTTCGAAGTTCACAATGGAGATAAAGGTGAAGAAATTTCCTTGTCAATAGCAGTTACTTCATCGGATATTAAGTCCTTATTAGGGCGAATTAATGAAAACATAAATTTTATGAGATCTACCATGCTGTGGATGGGACCTACGTTGAGTCAGGCATATTGAACGGATGAAAAAAAGCAAAAATCGCTTCTAATCCCAGCCCTCGGGTTCCAGACGACCAAAGAGACTAAACCCCCATTTAAAGGATTAATCTACCGCGCAACAACGGAACCTTTTGCGACAATAAAGCGCGTGCATGCTGTGGGATAATGCCGTTTGACAATGCAAAGAAAAATCCTAGATTTTACGGGGCAAAGAAGCTTAGAATGCCAATATACGGAATTAGCCATGCCATGTAACCATTAATAAATAGCATCACAAATTTCACATCGTACATGGTACCGTCGTACAAGGTAGTCGCAGAAGTAGCCGACCTGACGTATAGATGGCGGTTATTGTTTAAAAAGAATGACTATTGTAGAAAGTACCAATCTTATAAAGCTTAAATTTGAAGTTTGACGACGGTATGTTGTTTAGTATTTCTTCGGCAGCCATCAATAGTGAACGCTCTCAACGAATTTTTAAATACGGACAAAATTGATCATTGTTATGTGATACAATACTTTCATTTGAAAGGCCTCAATTCAACCAACATCAAAACAGAATTTGATTCTTCTTTGGGGTAGTCTGCTCCTACGTTTCCAACAATAAAATATTGGGTGGCAGAGGCCGTATGTGTTGCCAAGACGAACATCGCAGTGGTCGACCAAATGAGGTGAGTTCACCAAAAATGTTGACCAAAATCCACAAAATGGTATTGGATGACCGTTGATAGACAGTGCGTGAACTAGAAGATATGGTGGGCATTTCAAGAAGCGCTGTACATCGCATGTTGACTGAAAAATTGAACATGAGAAAGCTGTGCGCAAGGTGGGTGTCGCGACTACTCCCAATGGAACAAAAACAGCGTCGTGAGGATGTTTCAATCGAGTGTTTGGTGAAATTTCACAGCAATAAAGGCGAGTTTTGGAAGACAGTTCCATATGCAGGCAAGGTCATGGCGTCAGTTTTTTGGGATGCGCGTGGGATAATTTTCATTGATTATCTTCAGAAAGGAAAAACAATCAACGGCGTATATTATGTGAAATTAATGCAGCGTCTGAAAGATAAAATCAAAAAAAAGTTTCGTTTCATCAAGACAATGCACCAGTTCACTCATCGCGATAGCTAAGATCAATGAGTTAAACTCGAATTGCTCCCTCATGCACCTAATTCGCCAGGTTTAGCCCCTCGGATTATTTTCTATTTCCGAATTTGAAAAAAATGACTCGGTGGTAAAAGATTTGCCAACAGTAAAGAGGTGGAATATGCGCTTGATACATATTTTAAGGGGCTCGCCGATTCTCACTATAATCAGGGTATCGAAACTATTGAACGTCATTGCGAAAAGTGTTTTGAACTAAACGGAGACTACGTACAGAAATAAACATATTTTTCCCCATTTTTTTTGTGTTTTCTTTGTTAGGTCGGGTACTTCTGGGACTAGCCTCGTATATGGAGGAATGATAAAATAACCAAATTGCGGACTAAATAGAGCCGGAGGGAATATCATATCCCAGACTAGTTAAAGCTGAATTATCTTCGTCTGTAAGAAGAAATGCGTTGAACTATTTGAATGCACTTGAACCCTTTTTAGTTCATATCCACATTTTCCTGATATTTGACACTGAATTTTGATGGTAAGTGGTCATACAACCAACCGAACAAAATATTACAGGCAAACGATTACTTGTGGGGATTAAGGCAATTATAAATGCAGGGCCTGTCCGCAAGGCGACGGAGTGCTATAGTGGTTGTGGGTTAATATTCTCCTTTACTCACTCAACAGCTCTAAGATTTACTTTTGCTGTATTTTAAGTGTAAGAATATGTCAATTTTCCAGAAGCGTTAGAGAGTTCTCGGCAAGAAATGGGGTTCGTCCATGACAAGCCCCGTACCAGCTTACGCATCGGCTGTTTGATAAAATAAGCGGCCACATTTATGATGTTTATAGTGTTTTCCATCGACTGCAAGGAACGGCTTTTCTCAATTGGATAACTCACTTTAGCACGCCTCAAATTAATGTCCCTCACTTTGGTGTCTTCTTCATATTACTCGGTGTGTAATCAGGAAATTGACTTTCGGGTGTTGAGGACTAACTTTGATAGCAGTTTGAGCCAGGAAAGGAATATTCCTGATTCTTTGTCTGAAGATAATGACTACAATGATGACGATAACCTTAGAGTATACTCCTGTTGTTTTCCATCGGAGGCATGCGCTACCCTATTACCTATGAGCTGTATGAATATTGTGAAAAATAGACGGAAAAGACATCTATACTGATAACCGACCTGTGTTTAAGACTAAAATTAAGCTCAAGCTTCTTAAAAAATCCAAGTGAATCTAGAATATATTTCTCTGAACGCAGTCGGAAGTTTTGGTTATTTATGAACTTGTCCGAAAGAGCTCAAACTAAAGAGGCTCCCCTTTATTTTGAAGTTAAATTATTTTGGGTAAGGTAAGTAACCATCGAGAATGATGAAAACTCGGACGACCTTACGAAACAGATTTCAACTGCGGAAATGTTTAGTCCAAAGCGGGGAAACTTCGGTTTATGAGAACTTCGGGTACCAATTTTACAAAATGTACCTTCAAAAGATGCCAAGTAACTGCAAGCTATATCTGGAAGACCTTCCATACTATGGATATTTCATGAATGAATTAAAAAACTAATGTCAGCGGTAACGCGAGATTTTGATTCCTATAAAAAAATTCAGGGATTAGTTCAGCCGAGGGAAGAAAACGACTCTCAAAGCGGTTAATATCTTGGATCTAAAAACATATACGTACAAAATTACAATTTAAATAAATATTTGTTCATTTATTTGTTGTTGCATTTTTCTTCTTTCTCCATTTTGAAGCAAAATTAAATAAAATGTTAAAACTCTATGAGATTGGAAATGCCCAGCTACATCTGACATTTAACAAATTATTTTCTACACTCTAGCCAAAAACATAAATTTACTCTAAAATAATTTCTGTTGTTTTATCTTTTAATTGTTAATAATAATTGTTTTCCATATAATCGATATTTTTGTTTATGAAATAAAATGTTATTACGAGACAATTTCATAGCGAATGTAATGAGTAATGCGATTAGAAACAAACAAATTAAATTAAAAAAAAAAATAAAAATAATAATAATAAAAAAATTGAATTAAGAAAATTAATGAACAAAAAAAAAAAAAAATCAAGAATAAAGAGAGTAACATAACAAAAAAAAAAATAGTTATGAATAATTTTAAGTAGAAGAAGTAGAAAATGGTTTGGTTTTGATCGCCGAAAATGTCTTTACCTGCTGCTGTTGTTGCTGCTGAGCCATTATCAATTCCTGCCTAGCCGCATTGTTTTGTAAAAATATAACCGATTCAGTCTTTTCACGACGTGGCCTTAAAAAGTCTAAATTTCTCCCTGTAATACCACTGCTCCAACTTGATTTAGGTGGTTCAGGTGGTTTTTGATTTTGTACCGATGATGGCGGAGACAAATTAATTTGCTTATTGCTGTCTGATTTGGACAGTGCTTTCTGGTCGGCCTTGGCCTTGGAGTCATCACTTTTAAACAAATTCGTACTGCGTTGGAATAATGCACTGGCACGTTGTTGCAATGGAGTATTGCTATTTGTGATCGGTACGCTAACACCATTATTGGCCATTCGTTCACCAAGAACCGCCGAATGTCGTTTGGTCAGCGGAAAGAAATCGGAATTCTCACGTCGAAAACCGCGTACGAAATTCATTGGCAATTTTGAATCAGACTCTTGTCTTTTGTGATTTTTATTGTTAAGGTTATTGTTGTTGTTATTATTATTATTGGTATTTGTATTGGTATTGGTATTGTTACTTAATACGCTAGTTTTTGGTGTATTTGTGATTAAGGCACTGTTGGTTGATCTATTTGGTATTCGTTGTAGCGATGGTGAGAGTTTTCTTTGAGCTGGCGAGGCTGTGGAAGAGATTGCTGATGTTGAAATACTGGTTAGTGGAGTTGATATGGCGGCGGCTTTTCTGGCTGCTACAGCATTATTAGGCACCTCCGAGATGCTACTACGATGCATCATCATCTTTTGATCCGATCTTAGGGTACTTGTGTTTGATCGATTCAAACTCGATCCACGATTCTGGAAGAATTTCTCAATATCCCAGTCGCGTAATAGGACTGATTCGTCGGCCTCCTTGCCACCATGAGCTGATGCATGTTTTTGCTTTTGGTTTTCTAATTTCTGTACAGAATGTTGTAGTATTGGATTTACGTTTTTTTTTTTTTTTTATACAGAAAGATAATTATGAGGTAAATGGAAATGAATTCTAGAGACGGTATTAATTTGTGAACCAGGTCTGAAACAGAGACAGATGTTGGTATAAATTACAAGAAAAGGGGATCACATCTCTGTCCACGAATCACTTGAAACTTATGGTGGGTTGAAGATAGTACCAACAATTTGGGTCGCTTTTAAAACTTGAACAGTGAAAGTCTAATTCTGAAGCAAATGGAATTATAGCAATTACGAATTCCAGATATAGTAAATATTAACAGGAATTTAGTTATATAAGAAAGATCCGTCAAACATATCATAACGGCTGGCCAATACCGAAGTTATAACAATGCTCTGAGAAGTAATATCGATTTCCTAATCCCACACCTTTAAGGGAATGTTTCGTAAATCTACAATATATTAACTCATTGTTGATATTTGCAGATATATGGGTTAGAAGTAAAGCCTCTTCTTATAATCTTGTATAGTAAATGCTTTCTTAAGACTGGGTAATTTGCACTCCCTCAAAAATATCTAAGGTAATCCGCGGGATGATTCTTATATTCGGCCTGTGGAAAGAGATCTCTATGATCTTATTCCACTGAATAAAGACAAATGCGACACGAAAAAATGCAACAACTATCAATCGAAATAAATAATTTCGCATATTAACAAAATATACGGGGGAGTTCTAGAGAGTCGGCAACCATGGCAGTCAATACGCCTTTATACAAGGCAGGTCAACAAGTGATGCGACGATTCAAACTTTACGGATATCGGAGAAACATCGTTGTGCTTCGAAATTGGGGAAAAGCGTTCGAGTTCTCAGAGAGCGACGGAAATGAAAATGTTAGGAATGTAAGCGGGTGCAATAAAACGTGATATTTGCGTAATTCTCCACATTAACAAATCGATAAATAGTGGAGAAACTTCACGTGGAAAAAATCAGCCAGATTTGCCATGTTCAACGAAGGTCGTCAAAAAGTTCGGTACAAAAGGCAGTAGAGGCTCAAGGTCTAGCCGAGGTTTGAAGAAGAGACCAAAAGTAAAATAATTGGATCACTCGAACGCAAAACCATAGCAAACTCTTTTGATGACCTAAAGAAATTGTACAAAGATCCGCAAATTTAGACAATCCGAGAAGCGGTGCAGTAGCAATACAGAGAGAAATATGTAGTATCATATTAGATGTAATAATGTGTGCTACATTTTCAATGGTTAATATGTGCAGCAAGTAGGTTTAGTTATTTTCTAAGAAAACACCTATCTACATCTGTGTAACCAGTACTATTGGAGCAACTCAACTATTGTCACTGCCATTATAGATATTAGGCGTCGATCGAGGTCATCGAGATGTGCTTCTGCAGACATGGCTTTGGTAAATCCTGCCAAAATTTTAAAAGCATTTCTACAAATGCCGACAGAAGCTTTCACAGCGACGATGATCGATTACAACTTCGTCCACCCGCTCAAGTAGAGGTCTGGATACCGACATCAAAAACAACGACCTAAAAGCCTCCCGAAGCAGACCGAATTACTCAAATCAACGACGACTAATTTTGTAAGGAGCATATACATACCAACTCATCTGTTAAGTATTTCTGTGAAAGTATTTCCGCGGAACAATGATCTCATCATCCCCAGAAAAGGAAATCCTCTAAACACCGCGTACAGGATTCTATCCATCTCACTAAGTGAACGCCTGAAAACCTATATCCATAATCTGATGTGTCCTTAAGAATAGGCCTACAGCCTGATAAATGCATGAATAACCCTGTATTCACCTTACGATCTTGAAAATATTGATTTCATAGAGACGGGCATCCCGGCTTAACTAGGACGTCTGTGTAGGATGACGATGGAGAACGTTCATGCTCTATAAAAGTACGTAATGACGCCCCCGAAGCAACTGATTTCAAAAAAAGAATTTCGGCAAAGCGACGCACTTTGATGTGATTTTTTGAACAAAATACTTGGAAGAATTGTGCGCAACTCATAGGCTAATATCAGGGCCATAATATTTCAAACATATGCTGACGAAATTAACCTTACAAGAAGAAATCAACGAGGTGACGCTGGAACTTTTGCCACTATTGAAAAGAAAAGGCACATAACACCAATAACTCAGACAGCACGCCACATCGAGAATCTATAACTTTAATGTGGTAAAAGACTTCATCTACCTGGACTCGGCTCTTTGCGTTACCTTCGGCTCCGTCTACATAAATGGAAGTTGGGGAAGAGAATTAACAACGAATAGCATGGGCTGTACAGCGACATTTACCTGGACAGAAGAAATAGAATTCATCGGTTCTGTGGACTAGGATATCTTGAGCGAATGAATAGAACCAATTAAGGCCGGAATGACTTCGTACCCAACACAACGACGTGTGTTCGCTGATTGGGCTCTGGAGCGACCAAAACAAAATCATCTTTACCGACGAGGCACATTTCTTGACGAATGGATGTGAGAACAAGCAAAATTATCGGATTTGGGACGATACCAATCCACACGAGATACACCATCACAATATACTTCCGAGAAAGTCACTGTTTGGTGTGGATTTTGGTCTGGCAGAATCATCGGTCCATACTTCTTCCAAAAGGAAACTGGCATTGATGATAATAAACTTATTGTGGCCTAAACTGGATGATGTAGATACCGACGACATGTGGTTCCAAAAGAACGGCGTGCCTCTGCACGAGCGATTTCAGGGCATAGTTATCGCGAGCAGCGGCGACGTGAATTGGTCACCGAAATCGTGCGATTTTACGCTTTTTGACTTCTTCCTTTGGGGCTACCTTAATTCGCAGGTCTATGCGAATAAATCGTAAACAATTGATGCACTCAAAGTCAACATAACGAATGCCATCCAGCAAATTCACACAGATTTATGCGACAAAATCATCGAAAATTGGACATCTCGAATACGTGCCACCAAGCAAAGCCGCGGCGGACTTTTGAACGACGTTATATTCCGTACTGAATGCCATAAAATGTTCTTAAAAAAAAAACTTGGTTGATTTACATTTAAAAATCTAGCGTTCTTATTGGAAGACTTTTTAGATTTCCCGGCAGTTTAGGACGAGCCGTATTCCATCGGTCGGCCACTCTTGCGGGCATTTGGGGTTCTATCTCAACAATAACGCGCTGAATATTATTTTCCAAAGCCAGAATAATTTGTGGTTTACCAGCATGCACCAAATACTGTACAAGAATTAAAGGCAGTAAAGAACGATCTTGGTGGTCAATTCGCTGGTTCATTTCGCGATATGATGTCGTCGTTAGATCGAGCCCTCAGCAAGTTAATGGCTTCATGGGCAGTATAGTCATAAAAGTAGCGCCATCCTGTTGTAATTGGATCAAAGTTACCCAGATTTTCGAAAACATAGCCAAAAACTCTTGGCGACCTGAAGAATTGTACTAAGATCCGCAATACGTGAGAAAAATATGTAGTATCATATTTTCGAAGATCGTTGTCCGTTACGTTGGCTATTGAGTGTAACACTAGTTCCAGCCTCATTTTTGAATAAATAAGGTCCCGTGATGCCACCACTACTATGACTACACCAAACATTGTACTTTTGTGGATGTAATTGTGTTTCACAATTCTCTTCTGGATTCACCTCGTCGCTAAACACGATTATTCGATTAAAATAAGCGTCGGCTTCAAACATTTTTTTTTGTATAATCTGCGCGCGCGTAGTACCCTTAAAATGTTTGCACACAGCGCGTGCGAACTGCAAAACAGTCTAATCCATTAACTTACAATATTAGCAATGGTCTCATGAATTTAGTTCCTGCCCTAGCTACATCTACGGCGGTAAATTGTCGAACTGAATTGTAAATTTCTTCTGCCACACATTCATTCATAAGAAACTGTAGGTTCTATAGACACATACATTGACATGTTGTAGGCTTTGCGTTATGTAGTGTACAGCGAATAGCGAGCTCATTTGGTCGATTTTCAAAATAACCTTGAACAATATGGAACGGTGTATTATTATTATTATTATTGGGCCGGGTCTACCTCGGACAACTTTATTTAGCTTATAACGAATAACTTAAAACCTAACAGAGATGTTCTTAAATTAATGGGACAAGGAAGAGTGGACATGCGGTCGATAGAGGTTTTATTAACAGAGCGACATATTGAACAGGTTTTTTTTGATGAAATTTTTGCTGTTATTTAGGTTAAAGGCTTCGGCGAAGTTATATTATACAACATATTGTACGCATCATTCTTGACATTGCTTCATAGTGATCGTAATTAGTGTGGTGAGTTTGAATCTGGAGAAGGGGGACGGATCTTAAATTACGGAGAAAAGAATGGAATATTTTCCATAATTCTCGGGCAATCGATGTTTCCAGTCAATAACTGGTTGACATCGCGACGTTCTTTAAGAGTGTGCATGCTATTGTAATTAGTTTTAGTCTATGTTTTTGAAGAACGACCAAAAATTTTTACTGCCTTTTCGCCTCAGCTTTTGGTCGTATTGGAATTTCACACGCCTAAGAAAGATGTTGCAGTCATTTCTGACTCGTTTTTCCTGTCGAGTTGGTCTTGTAGGACCGAAAAAACATTTTTCTGACCCTGACAGCCTCTTTACAGCTCGAGTCGTACCATGTCTTTTCTTTTGGTTTGATACTCTTCATTCGATGAGGGATAAAGCACCTCATTCCAAAGAGAATAGTTTCTGTATCATGTCAGCAGCGGCATCCACGTCGTTATCGAGGAAACATAACGACCAGTTAAAATTCCTAAAGAAGTTGTTAAGTCCGCTCCAATTGGCTTTCTTGTATTGCCATAAGGTTCTTTTAGGGACCTTTTCTCTAACTGTGTGGTGGGTGTACGAGAAATTAGCTGATATGACCAATGGTCCGACGAGCCTAGAGAGGATAGCACATTGACCTTATATTTGTCAGGGTGAGAGTTTAAAAACGAATCCAGGGTGTTGGCGGTATGACTATCAACGTCTGGTATTCGTGTGGGCTCATTTACAAGCTGGGTTAAGTTATTTTCCTCAGCGAAGATCTCAACACACCGTTCTTCGGGTGTTGTCTGTCCAGAAAATCGAAGCCACCCAGAATTGTGTATATTGAAATCGCCCGTAATACCCATTTCAGTATGAGGATACAGGGATACAATTCGTTGAATGGAGTCAGACAGCGCATCAAACTCGTTAAATGTCGAGTTGCTATCCAGTTTGGGGCTTCTGTAAATAAAGCAATAGTGGGTAATTTGCTTACGGAGATGGAATTTTAACCACATGAAATTGAATTCCGGATTGGAACAGGGACTACATTGTGGTGGAGTTTGGTAAGCTGCATCACTACGCACGTAAATGGGGAAACCGCGGTGAGAGAAGAATAACGGCACTAGTTCGTAGGCAGGTAGCTTCAGATCAGAGAGATGTGAGAGGTTTGGGCGGTGCCAAAATAGCTGGTCTGTATTTACAGACGTGGACGTACGCAGAAAAGTGATTACACTCTAAATTCCCGAGTCATTATAAAAAAAGGCAAACACAAAAAACACAAACACCGACGTTACTAAGCGCAGATGTGAAGTACAAATTAAGAGTTGGTTAACCGAATCAAATTGTTGTAGGTGTTATGCCCTTACAACAATAGGAAACAGCACGCCAACAAAATTCATACCCACAGCCCGCTATCCATCGGTTGTTACATACAGTCAGCAACTGCTGATAACAGATAGTGTCCAAAATCGCATGGCCAAGTCAATCTCAATCTAATTGAGAACTTACGAAATGAGGTGAAGAGGAAATTGGCGGGACAATATTTTTCCAGGAAAGAGAAATTGTGAATGGTAGGTATTTTACTATACAACCTTGATCAAAAAGTTCCCGGGGGACACCACCGTGTGGCGCTCCCATTGTTCCGATTTGAGTTCTGTTTTTTTTTGTTAAGTTGGTAAATCTGTTGTTGACATTTCCTCTAAATCTTAGCATCATAGCTTAACAGTTGCAAAAGTTACGTAGCCAAGAGTACATCTATCTCTGTGTGTGTTGGGGATTTTTTTACAATTTTAAAAATTTATTTAAATTTGCAACAACGAACTTGTAATCGTATTAAATTTTGCGTAAAAAACGGATTTAATGGTGCGCGAACGTTGGAAATGTTGGAAAAGAAAAGGCAACGATTCTCTAAAGAAAACGGTCGTTTACAAGTGGCACGAGCGGTTCAAAAGTGGTCGTGAGTCAATCGAAGATGACGAACGCAGTGGCAGGCCATCGACATCGAAAACCGACGAAAACATTGATGAAGTACGAGTAAAAGATTTGTTGCTCAATAACCGCAAATTAACCATCAGAGAGATAGCGGAGGACTTGAACATTGCCTATGGATCCGTCCCAGACATTTTGGTTAATGATTTGGGTTTCCGTCGTGTAGCAGCAAAGTTGGTGCCAAAAGACTTCAATTTCTTGCAAAAAAGAGACTGTGTTGATGTCGCAAAAGAGATGATTTGCGAGGCTGAATCTGATCCCACATTCATCAAAAGGATCATTACTGGAGACGAAACGTGGGTTTATGAGTACGACACGCAATCCAGATATCAGGCAAGTGAATGGCGTTCACCAAATGAGCCGAGACCAAAAAACCACGTCGTTTTCAGTCAAAAAAGAAGGCAATGCTCACGTTTTCATGGATTACAACGGTGTAGTGCATCATGCATTTTTGACAAAAGACCAGACAGTAAACAAAGAGTATTATAGTATTTGGGCGTTATGAGACGTTTACGTGATATATACAAATATCATCCAACAGCCACCGAATTCACCTGATTTGACTCCCTGTGACTTCTTTCTGTTCTATCGAGTTAAAAATCACTACGGGGAACGAGTTTCAGCAGCCGAGAGGAGGTAAAGGAAAAATCGCAGGAAGCACTGATTGACATACCGAAAACCGAATATAAAAAATGTTTCGAGGATTGGATCAAGCGCTGGCATACGTGTGTTGCAGTCGATGGGGATTACTCTGAAGGGGACTTTTTGAACACATTCCGGGAATTTTTTGATCAAGGTAGTATAACCGTATCAAAATGCAGTACATTAGTTGAGTCATTGCCTCGGTGGATTCAAAAGGTCCTGGCAAATAATGGTGGATATTCTGGGTACTAACGTAAGTAAAGCAGACAAATTTTATTTTTTAGAAAAAATTTTATGAGATGGTTTTCATTTCAGCAAATCAAACCTATTTTATTGGCGATACAGTGAAATAAATTTTAATTTTTTCATAATTTTATTTGGTTATACATACATATTTTTGAATTTAGTTTCTTTGGATTTGTAAAATGCTCTAAATTGAATTAATATGGATTTATTTTGAAATGTATAGAAAAATAATTAATTCGCACATATTTCATGGACCAGCAGTGTACATATATGTACACATGCCCTAAGGTTATTAAAGAATAACACTATTTAGATCGGTCCAAGGTTGTAGAACGTGTATCCTAAGCGTATAACTCATTTTACCATCTACTATACCACCCTAATGGTTCACATTAACACCGTTGTCTCTAGAATTTCTGGATGATACTTCATAAACACTGATCAAACATTTATGTAAATTTTGTTTCTACAAACGTATCTATGCACACTAATAAATTTATTTATTTTTTTTTGTTTTTTGTATTTTGTTGGTGTACGAGTATATCTGGTTTGCACATTGATATTATATATACAACATGTGTTTAGATGTGTATGTATGATATTAAGTGCATTGTTTCATTTCTTAATTTCATTCACTCGGTCTTAAGGAGTACTGATTAGAATATTTTCTTTTTTACACGAAAGTAAACAGAAGGATTAATGAACATTAAAAAAAAAAATTGTAATAATAATTTCTATATAGATTTGTTTTTTTTTGTAATTAAAATTAAACAAATAGAAGGAATGATTTAAGAATTTTGTGGAAGGAAAAACGAATATTGATATATTTAACAAAAAAAAAAAAAAAAAAAACTAATAGTAATAATAAACCAACTAAAATAGGCATTAGTCTCTGTCAAGTAAATTTTAAAATTCGCTTTTTCCTCTTTTTAATTTTCTTATCTTCCTTAAAACGTCCTTATGCAACTTTGTAAATTGAAAAAAAAAAATGTAATTTTTGTTTTAATAATTTCTAGAAGAACCACAACCACTTGTAAATGTATCTATACATACTAAATTAAATGCAAATTGAATTCAACTAAATACACTTTTGGTTTGATTTTATCAATTTTATCAATCAAACCACACACACAACAGTTCACTTTTGTTCAATTGTTTCTTTTTTGTTTTTTCTAATTTGCATTAATTGATGATAAGTCTGTATTTTTTAACAAATTATACAAGAGTTAATATTAAATTTAATAATATTAATTGCATTGCGTTTTATTTTTTGCTTGTATACAAATAGCTGCAGATTAATATAAAAAAAAAATAAAGTCCTTATCCCCTTGAAAGTTTAATTAAATTTGCAGGAGAAAAAAAAAAATAATGCTCACTAAAACTATTAACAAATTAAATTGAAAAAAAAAAATTCAATTTTAATTTTCAGTGTACTAAAGTGTAATAGAGAATTGAGAAGTATATTAAAAAAAAAAAAAAAAATCACCAATTTATTCTAATCGTTTACGAATTACTAAAAATAAATAAATTTCCATAAAACTCTTTGTTTTTTCGCTTTCGGTGTAGTATAAACAATAATAAAAAAAAAGTGTAGAAACTGAAAGAATTAAAAGAAATCAAATCGATAGGACGATTTAAGATACTTACCCTCTTCATGATTAGAGTACGGTCACCAGCTTGATCATCATCATCGGGTGTTGGGGGCAGTGGACGATTTGGTGGTCCTCCGGAACCATGCGATGCTGGTGGACTGGTTGTATCCTCTGAGACTGGTCCAAGGCCGGGCCTATATGAAAATTCAGGACTAACAGAATCGAAAGAACGCAAAAGGAAACGGAAATACCCCGAACCAAAAGGAAAACAAACAAAAAACACAGAGAAAAACCAAAACAAACGAGCCAAAAGCAAATGAATTCGTTTAGTGTATGGTAAAATAGAATGAAATGTGTTTGCGCAAGCGTATAATGAAATGGAAAGTTGGATGTTGGATGTTCGATCGTAATGACGATGGCGATGGTTTGGTGATAGTGGGGGGAAAAAATGAGTTTTTTTTTTGTTTTACACAAATCAAAAAAAAAAATTATAAAAAAAAACGAAAAAACAAATGATAAAGTAAAAGAATGGAAATTAGGAGAAAGAGAGAAATGGAAATGAGATATTTTGTGTTAGATATACGAAATATGAGTTAGTGAATTTTAAATGAATTGATCGCTTTTGATATGCTTTTATAATGGTTGGAAAAATAAATTTCCGCTCTTCTTCTAATTTGGAGATCTATTGAATTGGTCTTTTAAGAATGTCTTTGAACGGAGATTACGTGAGAAACAAAAAGAATGTGAAAGATACCTAAACACTTGACACAGAACTACAAACTAACACGGTGTCTGTCAAATTTGGTTACAATGTAATGATACGGATGGTAACTTCTTGAAGATTAAGAGAGAAACTGATGACTTGGTCACCTGTTTACTTTGTACTAAATTTTTCTGATGGCATGCATAAATTATACAGCAAAAAAGGGAGGCGATTTCAAGTGGTGGAATGTACTTTAAACCTTCTCATTTGACAGTGTTCCACAATCGGTGCAAAAGCAAAATAACTTCCGAATTGCTACGTATACAACTTAGGATTCACGAACAAAATACATTGTTAACCTTCTACGTAGAAGATGTAAATATATAATGATACAGAAAGTGAAGATGTTGAGGCCTGCGACTAGATTATCCAGCTCAGGGTTTGTAGTGAAAATAGCACAAGTGTCAGTGTCTAAAGGCGATAAAAGCAAAGGCGGAGCTTGTGCTGTTCACGAACATTTAATTTTTTTTTTGTCGGAACAGAGAGCTAGATGTGCTCCTTGTACGTTCCTTTTCCTGAAATTTCTTAGCCTTTCGTAGAAATATGAGTAAGTTCCTACAGTACAGCACCCACAACATCAGCGCCGAGTACCTGCAGCCTGATACGGGCCGAACACTCACGGAGGTAGTACTCCGCGGTGTCGTTATCACTTTCACAGCAAGCGTCGCAAGATGTTGTGTCACTTATGCCCAGCACACTTAGGTGCTTAGCAAAAGCGTAGTCACGATGAGAGTAAGCAGTCTTTCCTACTGAGACACAGCGGGAAAGCCGTTAACCTCTTAGAGACGGGGAAATATTAATTTGTTTTGCCAGTAACCTGGAGAGCCATGCCATCTGCTCATTACGCTCATATGAGATTCAACTGTGACTTGAAGCCTTAACCGAGTCTTGCCTATCAAGTTTCATTTTGATTAGAAGAACATCCGCGCTGCATCCTAAATCCTAAATTTTGCAGCCATCAGTGAAGGGCCGACTACATTCCTTTCCTGGGTCAGATTTTGGCTTAAACCTTTTCTGTCCACAGAGAAAGTCGATTTCGTATTTTTTTTTAGCAACAGCAGTTCTGGTGATTATATCAGATGTTCATAAGATCAAAATATACCAAAACCCTTTTGCACTGCTAGAAAGCCGGCAGTGCCGTTGAGGTTTTCGACGTGACATCTTTAGTCTAAAAAAGTTTGTTACCCAGGATGGATTACACCTAAATACTTAGCTTCGTTGGAGAAACTGACGTGATGCCTTTGAGGACTAGATGAATCAGTCCAATCAGCTTCCTCCTTCGCGTAAAGAGAACAACCTCAGTTTTGAGAGCAATGAATGAAAGCTCATTTCTAGTGAATCAATCGTCGATCGCGTCTGGAGCTGACTGCGTTTGCTAGTAGAGATAAGCTACTGCTTTCAGTGGTGGCGGTAATACCGTATCATAGGGAACATAAGCTGAGCCAACGACGAATTTGTGCCATCCGCCGTTCATTTCGTAGCTCGTGTTTGCAGCAACTAAATTTTGGTTGCAAAATTGCTCAAGTTAGGGTGAATGCGGCACAAAAAGACAGGTCCCGGTTTTGCCGATCGCTTGTCATATAGTGGGGTAAAATCTTTTACATCCGAAACCGTAGTTGATTCCATACCCATCGTTTCTGTGTCAATATTATGGGAGGTTTGCAGTAGCAGACTTTAAATGTTGAAGATTGTTCTGAACAAATATAATTGATAAGTTAATGGGGTGATCGTCTCTCGTCGGCACTCATTTGGAACAAAAGTGGAAATTAACCCTTTCAAGGTGGTTAAAAGGACGTGAGCCATACTTAGATTTAAAGGTCTCGATAGGAGCTAGGTCTAAGCCCACGACAAGAGAAGAGATATCTTTGTTTTTCTGATTTTTATTCTCATTTTCCACTTTTTAGTGTCGAGCTCAAGGTTCTGCGTATGAAAACATTTTCCGTTTTTCTGAGTTGCGCTTAAGTTTCTGAATGGCGCGAGTGACTTCATTCTAACGGTTCTATATCGAACCCTCCGCAAACATTCTCTGCTTTAGCTAGCTCCTCTCGTTTAATTCTGGTAGAATGTACTAGAGAAAAGTGAAACATATTCGTTAATGGGCACTATTTGCGTACTGGAGTCCAGGCAATTGACAAGCGGTGGAACTAAAAACACGTGAAATCTGAACTTTTAAAACTATCATTATCTTCACAACAACGTACTCCAACTAAAATAAATAAAAGGAAGATGGAACCTTTATGACACATGGTTATCGTCTACATTTATATAGTCAGACTTAAACACAAAATATTTCTAAAATGCTTCCTTAATTGGATTTGCTGAAGGAGGATGAGGGAAAGAATCAATGATTCAAATCTTGGCTAACAGCCTAGACTACCATCTGTCATTAGACCCCTGTCAAATATCGAGCACGTTGTGTCATTAAAAAAAAAATCACTTAAACAAAGGATCAGCTTAATTAATGCTATGGAGACTGTGCACCATCAATTTCAATGGTAAGCATATAGTTTACTGGATTTCGTTGTGGTTGCACAACGAATGCTCGGCGGAACTAATTAAAGTTGCGGTTTTGGCCGATAGGAGATTGAAAGTGCGTGAGATTGTAGAGGCCATCGCATGGCTCAGTGGTTTTGATTTTGTATGATCACTTGGGAATAAGTAAGCTACCCGCAAGATGGGTGCCACGTTTATTCACATTTGACTACAAAGGCAAACGTTTGACAATTTCGAACAAGTGTTTGGTCTTGCTTAACCGCACTTTGGACGAATTTTTGCCCAGTTTCATAGCCCTGGAGGGCCAACTGCTTCCTCATCTACTGAATTCTCCAGATATAGCCCCCAGCGACTACTTCCTGATTTTAAACCTCAAAAAAGAGAGCTTCCCAGCTGCGGAAACTATACACATATAACAGCAAAGATCTTTTGCTGCTCATTTACAAATTCAGAAGTTGAAGTATTACAAAGTTGAACCCTAAGACTCTGAGTTTTTTTTTATATTTTTCCTTGTGTCACGTTTTTGACACGAGTCGAAGCAAACTAATCCTAAGGGATTAATTCTTTAGGTTTGTCCGTTTCGTACCATCTTCAATAGATCTCCAAAATATCAAGCTTTCCATAAACGAATTAAATGAAAAATGCAATGATTGCTAGTAAACGCACACAGAGAAAGAACAAAATAAACAAACAAAAACAAATAAAAATTGTAAATGAAACTGTTATTTACTTACAGCGGTTTAGGTGGATCACTTGCCAGTAAAGTACCATCATTGCGTCCACGTTCGTTCGGTTCCTCGGGCTCACTATCCGAGTCGCTACTATCGATTGGATCCAATGGATTCACAGGCTGTACATGATGATTATTCACAATTGGCGGAGCTGGTGCTGGTTTCAATTGTGACGATGAAGACGACGATGATGTTATGGAAGTCGACGATTGACGATTATTCCTTGGTGGAGCTTCTGGTTGAGCCTGTTGTCCGCCGGCCATTTGCTGTGACTGTTGAGAGACGCCCAATTCATTTAATTGTGCAGCTAACATGTCCAAATCCTAGATGGTGGTTGGTTTTGTTTTTTTTTTTTTTTTTTTGTTTTTTTTGAGGGATGTGGGATCGTTTTGCAAGATGGTGGTAGTGGGGAGTTTTGGTGGCATTGTGGTGGTTGGTGGTGATTGGTTTTGGGGTTTTTTTTTTGTTTGTTGATTGGTCGTGATTGTGGAAGAGAGCAGTACAGTGTGAATGTGACAGAAATCACATGAAACATCATCTTAATAATTTTTTTCTTTTCAAAATTTTCAATAATTTTTTTTTTGTTTTGTTTACAATTTATACATTTAATTATGATTATTCTGCATTAAGTATGAATATACATCCACACACACATAAGCGTTTCGTAAAGAAGGCAATCTGTTTGCCTAAAAGCGTGCGCTTGCAAATTTTGAATTGATTCTTTTATTTTGTTTTTCAGTTTCTAATTTAAGCAGAGAAATTATAAATCTTTGTTTCATGCAATAAATTTTCTTAGTTAAGATGCTGATGATGGTGGGCTTAAGGATTTTAGTAAATGTAACGAGGGATTAGTTTGTTCTTAATGATATTTTAACTCAGATAAGTTAGAGAGAAAAAAATTAGTGTGTCTTTGTGAAAGGAATCGTGTAAGAGCAGACCGTTGTCTTAAGAATGGGAATTGAATACTCTATCAAGGAGGACAGACTTTAGTTGTAGTTAAAAAAATAGTTCGACAAACTTTGCGAGTCGGAATTGGACCTTCAATATAAACCAAAACTGAGAGTGGTCTAGGGAAAGAATAAGGGCACACAATCATTTTGGCTTATAAGGAGCTATTAGGTGTTAGAGAAGAAAGTGCCTATGTTTTTCATCAAAAACTGGTGTGCATCACAAGAATCTAATGTGTGTTGTCGGTGGGACTGCAAGGGGTCTAGTATACTGCTTAAATAAAATTAAACTAGAGATGCTGATTGTAATCAGCTTGATCTTTCGAACAGAATGAGTCTTTGACCAACATAATGAGTGTAATCTTTCATCGCGACAACGCAAGACCACTGTGACAAGGAAAACTGTAAAAAAAATAATGCTAAGTTGGGTTGGGAACGTATTGTCCTGATATTGTAAAGGGTGAGCCAACAGATGGTGTTGGATGTTAGCTGTCAATTACTGTCATTTACTGAATTGTGTTGATCTTTCTGACAGAGATCAATCAATCTTTAGCAATTTTATTCATGGAGTCGTTTACCACGCAACAACGCATTTTTGTTATTCAATCTTATTACGAAAATGGGCGATCTGTAAAAGTAACATTTCGTAAAATTCGTGAATTTTTCGGTCAACATAATCGCTCTAGTGAGTTCGGAATTCGTGTAATGATTAAGCGTTTTGAAGAAAGTGGTTCGGCATCGGGTCAAACTCCATATCAGCATGCTCGGCAAGCAGGTACACGCCAAAAAATTACCACTGTGAGCGAAAGTGTTCAAAACCAGCCAGGCACCTCTATTTGTCGCCGAAGTCAGCAAATGGGCCTCACATATGGCACTTTACGGAGAATTTTAAAAGTTGATCTTCATTACATAACAATTTAAGCCTTAGGACCATCTACGACGTCGCCGATTTGTTAACTGGATGTTGGATCGTCAGGACAATTTGTCGAATTTGATCTTTTCCGATGAAACGACACAAAATTGTCGTTTCTGTGGACCGGAAAACTCATACGAGATTCACGAAAAACCAATGATTCCAAAAAAGAAGTCACTGTATGGCGCGGATTATGGGTTGGCGGTGTCATTGGCCTGTACTTTTTCGAAGATGAGGCTAGAGAGACAGTTACAGTAAATAGAGAACATTACCGCAACTTGCTGACCGACTATTTTTTTTTTTTCAAAATTGAGTGGATTGGATCTGGGCGATCTCTGGTTTTAACAGGATGGTACTACTGCACACACAAACCATCAATCAATCAATTTATTGCGTACGAAATTTGAAGATTGCATTACTTCGCTTAGAGGAGAAGTTGATCGGCCTCAAAGGTCATGCGATTTGACAGACTTCTCCCTGTGGAGTTATTTGAGGACTAAGGTCTATGCCAATAACCCAGCGACAATTCAGGATCTCAAACACAACATCCAAAATGAAATTGCGGCCATTGAACCACTTATTCTTCAAGAAATCATCGATTATTTTGACCTTCGGATGGTCGCTTGCAATAGAAGCCGAGGTGGTCACATGAACGATGTTGTGTTCCATTCATAATTACCATAGACCGACTAATTTCACAATAAATGTGTGTTTAATTTAACGAAAACTTCCTTTAATTACCACTGTATTACCTAATATTCCGATTTCTAGTTTTTCGATGGAAACCATTTTGAGGATGTCCCAATGTCAGGGGAACAGTTTTTTGCTGCTAAAAATGAGGATTACTTTTGAAGCGAATTGATTTAGCTACCCAAACGCTAACAGACAGTTTAACCAATGACTTTAACCAATTTTTAAATAAAATCTGACAAAAAAACAGAACTTTCCCTTACAAATAATAAACCTTTCTCTATTTAAAGAGGAAAATAAGATAAAAAACATGAATAATGCCCCTAAGATAATTTTGTTACAATCTGACAGGAATTGAATTTGATGAATCGGTAAAGAGAAATAAATAAACAAAGCCATAGACACCTATGAGCCTTCTGACAATACCCACCGTTGGAACAATGGGGAAGGCTACAGAGAACTAATTCAGCAAAACTTTGGCAAGTATGCAATGCCCTTAGTCCTGAGCATACACAGAAGGAAAATGCACTGCTCAATACCAATCCGATATAAGCCATTATTGAAAAAAAATATATTAATAAACCTGTGACTTGTTGGACAACATTCGAATATAACCTGTAGCTATTGAACAAGACTAACTGAAAAGGTAGTCATCAAAACCGAATCTAAATGCATTTTAAAGTCGCAGATTATGAGATCAACATAAGACTCAAATTTTGATCAAAATGTTCAAAAAATTTCAACCTAATAAAAGTCTACTCACAAGGAGAAGGCTCAGTGTTGTTTCCATTCAGGTTTTAGGATACAGAACTAGCAAAAACGGTTGAAGGTGCACTAGAAAGGGAAATCATCTTGAATTCCCCATTGAATAGAATTGAATCATTCCGATAGTGATTTATTTTTTGTCTAAAATCAATCAAAGTTAATGTGGCAAAATTGATATGGCTCCTAATCGTCAGTGAACTATTCTTAACGAAAATTGTAGTGGTGCAAAACGATCTTAAGAAAGGAAAGAAGAATCAAATCTATTAACTCGAATGAATATAAGAACATCTGAAGTTCTTAGTAAAGCTTCCTTTTTTAGTAACTTCAAAGTATACAACCCAAGAGCTTCAAAGACTGCAATAAAGACAAGGAACTAAACATTGCCATCAAATTTAAGGTAAGAAAATAGGAGTTGGTCCGTAAGCTTACCAACTTATTCAAGACTCCAATTTACTAAGCTAAAATTGTGAGATTCAAGATTCTAACTAATGGTACTATGCCCAGAAACAAATTAATAAGCGAAGATAGCCTTTGTGAATTTACATTTGTAAGCATTTTCTTATTAACTTTCAGACCAACTTTAATGCTGAGTACAGATTTTGTTGATTGCTGTGCGAGAACAGAAATTATTTGGTAGTTTTTCGTTCGCCAGCAGATGGATCTGTGTATATTGTAATACTGATTTTTAAGTTTACCAGGCCGCTTTTAATAGAAATGTGGGCAAAGAACTAGCATATATTCCGATTTAGCCCATATTCGTTTTCAGAGATCGTGGAAATTAAAAATCTGGCCGATTGACGATTTGTATGGCTCAAAACCCCACTTTCCTTTATATAAAATAGTTCTAAACCATATAACAGAAAGGTAGAAGAGGTGTAAACGAACAGAATATTCTAATTATAATGAATCCGGGCAGTTAAGGATTGTCACAGACGCAAATTATATCATAGGTCGTTCCTACTGTGCAATCATCATAAATGCTTTCGAGGCAATTGAAGAACACTTGGAATCGAGTTGAATTATAGATTGAAGCACGATTCACATCCAAGGACAAAATGTCACTACTGAGAAGGAAAACAGAGCAAAAAGCCGCTGTTACTTCAATTCTAACAAATAAATAATTGGATTTAAAACTGTTGACTAACAATTATAATGCACACTCTATACGAGTATAAAATTTGTTCATCGAATAGTTAGATCTGTTGGTGAATTGGGAGAATAGCAAAGAAGATCCCTTAAAGCGAACACTAATAGCCCCATTGAGATCTAAATACTTAAACACGTGTATTACGGACAATTCGAATTACAAAGTGTGCTAAGACATTGGAGTGTAGTATTAGAAGTTTACCAAAACGTAGAGAATGAGCATTGAGATTCGTATATTAAAATTGACCTCTGAATTGACTTAATTAAGATGACAACGGTTGGATGTTTTCGCAACCACTTATAATTTATTTTAGCCCTTAAGAGAGCCAATGTGAAAGAATCGCTATTGCTGTGGAAAAGTTTGAATATGAATCTGGATGAAACGGCACAAAATGGGACATTGGGACTTGTAAGTTGACAAAAGGAAATGAAAAAAGTTATTGCACAACTTATTAAATCTAAACGGCGATATGTACATAGTAAAATCACGGGGAGAAGTCAAAGTAATCCTGGTACCTAAGGCTGGTAAATCCTTATAAAAACCAAACATCAATCAAAACTAATTGACATCTACACCCGAAGAAAAGTTAAACCGAAAGTTATATCTCCGATTCATGAAACATAGATCAAAGGAAAGAGTGTAGAAACAGCTCTCCAGAGAGTCGTCAGCACCATGGAAAAAATACTTAAAGCTAAGGGATACACTCTCATTGATGGAGGCTTCACTATCGTTCAAGAAGATAAAATTAAGATAGCTTCAATGAAGTTTTATGCGAGCAAGACTATAATAAACTGAATAATGTATGTGCTAATTAACAGTCAGATTACTTCAGGGTTGGGAGGTGATAGAAATAAAGATGTCAGCATCTAGAGAAACTACTCAAGATGAGGTTCTCCTATTGCTTCTCTGGGTTCTCGTGGTAAACGAGATTCAGTTCCAAAGTGAAAATTTTTTTTTTAAAAATAGATGTTTCTATTGAGGCCATCTATTGGCAATTATATACGTCGGAAAGGTAGATCTTTCGTTGATGTATTGTCAAAATTTCATGACATTTGGACAAATAGAAGCGGAGTTCTATTGTGACAGTATGTTTGTGCCATCGGTACAAAAATGAACATCAAAATAAAAACTACTCAGAATTCAACATTCGAAAGACACCATCAAGGACGAAAAAAAACAACAAAATCTTCTTTTACAACATTGTTACTGGTGATGAAACGTGGTGGTTTGGAGAAGTCAAAACGAAGAGTTCATTTCACCGGTCCACTTAAGGCTTCACTATCGTTCAAGAAGATAAAATTAAGATAGCTTCAATGAAGTTTTATGCGAGCAAGACTATAATAAACTGAATAATGTATGTGCTAATTAACAGTCAGATTACTTCAGGGTTGGGAGGTGATAGAAATAAAGATGTCAGCATCTAGAGAAACTACTCAAGATGAGGTTCTCCTATTGCTTCTCTGGGTTCTCGTGGTAAACGAGATTCAGTTCCAAAGTGAAAATTTTTTTTTTAAAAATAGATGTTTCTATTGAGGCCATCTATTGGCAATTATATACGTCGGAAAGGTAGATCTTTCGTTGATGTATTGTCAAAATTTCATGACATTTGGACAAATAGAAGCGGAGTTCTATTGTGACAGTATGTTTGTGCCATCGGTACAAAAATGAACATCAAAATAAAAACTACTCAGAATTCAACATTCGAAAGACACCATCAAGGACGAAAAAAAACAACAAAATCTTCTTTTACAACATTGTTACTGGTGATGAAACGTGGTGGTTTGGAGAAGTCAAAACGAAGAGTTCATTTCACCGGTCCAAAGAGTTAAAGCACAATTTAATCGTTGTGTTTTGAGGCGTTTAGTGCATTTTATTTGCCATATTCGGTCAGCATATCGCACAGAACGTAGTTGGCGTTTGTTGCACGATAATGCGCGATCTCATCGATCGACACCTGTGATCGGCGAAAAATTCGCCTGATTTGGCACCGTGCGACTTTTCCCTTTTCGGAAAAATGCATTTAGAAAGGAAAGCCTTTTGTAGGCGTAGAAGCCATCCAAACGATTTGTATCCGACATCGGGAAGGACGTCCTTGCCGACGATCTAAAACACTCATTTGACATACTTTTAGACCGTGCCAATCGCTGTGCTGAGTCGGAAGGGGTTTATTTTGGATAAAATAATTTGCTTTTGCCAGGAAAAAAAACTTTTTGTTGTTCTTATTTTTAAAAAGTCTTGTTTACTTTGGAACGCACTTTATATATTGGAAAGGTACATTGACGAATGTAGAACGATTTCTCTTTATGTCGCCCATGATAAGCAATTGGTTATGAATCAGTCGTACCAAGACCGAATGCATTGCATTGTTTTTTTCTGAACAGCGTAGCAGTCATGTAGATACGTAGATATGTCGAAATATGCAGCATTAGATGTAATTACATATTTCAACATTTAAAAAGGGAAAAATAAATCATTTCAATTGGAAGTAAGAACAACAAATCCGCACGAGGCGATTTTTGAATTAAAATTGTTCCAAGTAAGGATATCCAGACCATCTAAATCAAAAGTATAAACACAAACGTTGGCTGTATTTTGCTATTCTTTTATCATTGAATAGGGACGTAAAGTGTTATTGAACGCAACCCAAGTTCCGCTTTAAAGAAAGTGTTTTACTGCTAAGAGCGTCTGTGAGTATTTTGCACTAAGTAAAATTTTTATTTCGCACCGAAATCCCCAAGGCAATATAAGGGGTGAAACCGCCCAGTAGCCTGCTATGTAACTATTTATATTTGCCCACGACACTGACACAATTATAAGAACTTGATAAACGGGCTTTCAGTGGTTCATTTGTGAGCATTGAAGCATAAACGAAAAAACAAAGATTTAGTGTTGAATGAAAGCAAAACTATAATAAATACATGGTGATGACGAAATAGGGTACTTTAAAAAACATCAGTATCAGAATTAGCGCATTGGCCATAAATCAGCGATGAACAGATATAACTTTAAGGACTTTTTTTTTATTTAATCTATGTAGGCTCTAAGGTGAACAATGTCAACAATTGATTTGCCAACCGTAATGAACTGGAATAATAAATGATGCAAGCTTTGTGGAGAAAATTTAAAAAATATGATGAAGCACAGGAAATGGAAATGAGATATGAGAAAAACTATCATTTTTCCAAGTTGAAGGACTTGACCAATATTTACAATATCAAATGACCTGACCACTAAGCTCTTATAGACGGGGGGGAAAAAAGCAATAAACATAATGTGAAGTGGATTTTGGGGGAGTAAAAACCAAAATGAGCAAGCTAATTTCATGATGAAGAATTCTCACTTAGAGCATATGCATTTGGTTAGGTAAAAACACTCAAGTGTACTTGCTCCAAAACGTGAGTAATTGTTTAAAAAAAAAAAAATTAAACTGATTACGTAACCAAAACAAAAGCACGGAAAATAAGCACGCAAAAAATAAAGAACAGACTGAGAGAGAGATTCTTAATAACAACATACCTCAGGTCTCCTCGGTGGAAGCTGGTTTTTGTGTATTTTTGTTTGCAAAATTCATTTCAAATTTTTGATTTGTGTTTTGTTTTTGGTTTTTCAATTTCGATTTACAATTCAATTCAATTTTGTCCATTCCGTGGTTTTTCAGTTTTTCAATTTTGCAATTTTGCAATTTTCAGTTCAATGTATGTGTTGTAGTGGTATGTAGTTATTTTCATTAATTTTTTTTTGTTTGTTTTCAAATTTTTATGTTGATAATGATTTTGAAAATGAACAAACGTTCGTGACGCAACAAAAAAAAAAAAAACAAAATGTTGTTTCATTTTGCCACCGTACGTACGAGTATGATAATACAACAACAGTAAGTTATAGAAAAATGTTTATGATTAAATTTGTTTTGTTGCAACAACGATAAACGATAGCGTATAACAGTGGACAGGTAGTAGGTATAGAAACAGAAGTAGAAGTAGTTTTTTTTGTTTTTTTTTTTTGTTTTGTAAAACAGCAACAAACAATTTAACATGAAAATAAAAAAAGAAAATTCAATGTAAACAACAAATTAATTAAGAAAAGAAAAAAGTAAAAAATAACAAACGTTACGTAAGTATTAAGAGATAAAGCGGGGGATTATAGTAAGTAACATTTAAGTGAGGCATATTTATGTAGGTTTAACAAATGCCTGTAGCAATACGCACCATTGGTTTGAAAATATTTTGAGAATTGCGTTGCTGTTGTTGCGGTGTTTGCTGTTGTGATTGTGGCGATGAGCCAGATCCTTTTGGAGTTGGCGGCAGGGGACGATTGGCATGCTGTGGAGGATCTGGTACAACTATCAGACGTTGTGGTAATGCCGGTCGAGATGGTGGACCTGGTTCTTCGATCTGTTGTCGTTGTTGATCACGCTACAAACAATGAATATCAAAGGGAATCACACAGATTTTATTGACTGATACTCTTACAGATTGTGGTTTCTGATTTCGATTAGCCTGTGGCTGTGGTTGTACATCATTAGCACCTACACGTCCCTCTTGAATTTGTTGGAAATTACGACGAAGTGTATCACCACCTGGTGCCTGTATAATGGAACTTGGCTCACCGGCAATTTGTGGTTCTTCCTCATCATTATCAGAGCCCGAATATCGATAGTCCTCACGTTCTTTTTCTTGCTTTCGTTTCTTACAGCGATCAATGTGATCCTTTAGTTGTATTCTAACTTGTCGATCAGTTGGTTGATCTTTGATGAATGGATGCTTTAATAACTGATCTGTGTAAGGCCTCTGATGATAGTCTTTCACTAAAAAAAAAAAAAACATATATCCAAAATCCTCCATTTTTATCAGGAAAAAATCGATTGATAAGTGTGACAACTAACCAAGAACCGTGTCAATGAATCCATGGAATTTCTTTGACCATTTCTTTGATTTAAGTCTTGGCGGTGAATTACGTGGAATCAAGAATAATGCTCTCATTGGATGCAAGTCACATAATGGTGGTTGTGATTCGGCCATTTCCAATGCTGTTATACCTAACGACCATAAATCTGAACGATTGTCATATGTTGCATCTGGATTTTCATCGCATGCAATGACCTCTGGTGCCATCCAATAGGGAGTACCTACAAAACAAAACAGAAACTATTGATATCGAATTCAAGTTTAATCAAACTTCTTACCAATAAATGTATTTCTTCTTCCTATCGTTCGATCCAACTGTGCTGATACACCAAAATCAACCAGCTTTACTTCAGCATTATCTGTTAGTAGTACATTCTGTCCTTTGATATCACGATGGATAACTTTATTCGAATGTAAATAGCTAAGACCTCTTAAGATCTCACGGCAAATGTATGCAATCCATTCTTCTTTGAGACTCTGTCCTTTTGTTGATTTAACTAAATCGGTGACAGAGCCAGCACCACAATACTCCATAACCAGCCATAATTGATCATCTTTACCTGGTGGAGATTTCTTTATGAATGCTCCATAGTATGTGGCTATATTACGATGATTTGAGTATTTCTTTAAAACATTGATTTCCAATTTGATTTCTTCTTCTTCATCTTCTGTAACATCCATAACCTTAATGGCAGCCAATTGTCCAGTCTTTGTGTGTCGTCCCTGAAGGAATAAACAAAAGACAAATCGGTTTAGTCTAAGAGGGAAACGGTAATTTTTACTACGAGTATATGTTTATATAGCTTTGAGCTTTGTGTTAAATATTTTCTGACGATATGGTAATAACAACCCAAAACCCCGGGAAAACTGACCCAATTCAGCTTATGGGTTTCTTGTTAAAAATTTTGATGTACTTGAGGACAGACATACGAGCAGATAAGAAACCATTCTCCGATGATGACTTTAAGCTGGCAGGTAAGGTCAAGGATTAGACTCTGCGATTAAAAGACTGGTGCAGATTCTGGAATATACTCGTAGATCACAGTATGGACTTAACATTCAATTTAAACACTCAGCAATTAAAATCTACACAACTTAACATGAAGTAAAATGGCAGGGATAAAATCGGTTTGGTATCAAACCCGCCTTCCGCAGCAGTTGGATGGGTTGGTCTTACTTAACTCTGGAAGCAGCCTCATTCTCCACGATTGTTGAGTTGAAGACTGAACTAACTTCAGTCCACCAAAAGGCAAAATCTATTCAGACCACTGACGATGGACACAGAACGAGAAAGAGGATTGTATTTTTTTTAAGACCTAATAACGATAGGATCCTTTTAGACGGCATAAACTTGAACTTTTGAAGTTAAGTGAGATGAAACAGGTTGGGTGCCAGCGAATTCATGACACTAGCTGAAATTGTTTTACTCCATTCTAGAAAACGTATGGAGAATCAATCAGGATACGGAGTGAGCTTGATGCTTGATATTGTCGTGCTAGATTTCGGGGCACTTATGAATTTTGGGACTGATGACGGAAGATAAGAGGTCAACAATGGACGGAGATATTATCATCGAGATCCGAATGCGCTGGACGGGCACCTGACAATCTTAGGCTTAGACATATGAAAGGCAAAGATAGCATCCGAGCAACGGGGTGACATTGATGAATATTTTGTCGATTCCGGCAATGGCAATTGCATTTTCTTTCATTGCACTATTTTTGCGGGCAAAGTTTGTCACGAAATCGGTTTGTTATCACCTGACGGGCAAGTAGAAACCTAGATTAGTTTGCTGGCGTTAAGCTTTAAAAAATATCCATCTAGGCTGAAACCATCATCTTGAAATTGTCCAAAGATGCGGGTCTCCGCCCAATTGCACAGGTTATGTCTTTTCAATGGCGTTGTTTGGTAATAAATGGGAATAGATTAAGGGACTCCGAATACCCGCTGACAGTATGAAAGCTTTTGAGGCCAATCACGAGATTTGTGGAAGTGTTACTGGTCTTACCTTACCAGGACTTATATTCTGGGCCCATCTCAGTTTTCTGCCCCTGGAACTTCGGTTTCAGCCTGACTTTATAAAGGTAGGCCCTCTTGTGGGAGCGTCAGGGTGGCAGTAGTTAAAACCTAAATCACAGGTAGAGTCTTTGAACTTGTCGGTTGACTCAGCAAGCACAAAAATTCATGATTCTTAGAAAAATGCAGGTTTTACATATACCTCACCCTTCATGCATACGCATGATACAATGGGTACATTTAAGACAGAAGATCGAGGAATTGGAGCCCCCCCACCCCCCGCAAGATCCAGGGCGCTGAATACGCGCACTTTTAACGTCAAGTGTAATTGCACACCGTTGGCCTAAGATGTAACACCACTTGGACCGACTACTGAGCACCTCATTTCGCAAATAATTAGGGGAACTCGTGTCTCACAAGGAAAGGAAACAGTCATGAGCTTAGCACCTCCAATAATCTTAGAGCATGAGAATTCCGTAGAAAATTGTTTCACGAATACGGTAGACAGAGTAACGTACCACCTAATTAGCAAAAACTTTCACATCAGCACTTTCGCTGCAAAAACTATGACAGCAGAACCATGCATTGAATCTCTAAAATATCTTTCAGATGGTCAAAATTCTCGACAAAAACTAGTAAATGCCTTAAACATCTTGTTTTTAGTTCCTATGAAGTCAAATTAAGCGATTCGAAGGACCATTTTCAATCAGTTGTGAGCTCCTTCTTTAGCAAGCGATATTCAACGGAATCAAAATGAGATGATCGTGGGAATAGTTGCCGGTATTCGCAAATCAATTTCCTACCAAAAGTGAGATTGTTGATAAAAAGACTGAAAAGGAATAAGGCAACCGGAATTGATGGCATTCCCGCTTTAACAGCGCAAATAACAGGTTCCTGCAATCACTAGTAAGAGCCTGTGGATCTGAATCTTTTTTCGACGACGGAACAAGATAAGGGTCGCCAGACTCCTCAGAAATTAATTTTATAGAATGTCGAAGAGTTTTTTTATTTATTTATTTATTTTTTTTAAGCTTAAAATACCAAGATAAGTCCACATCAACACTCTGGGGATCATCATTGACTACAAAAAGTTGTCGGATGACTTCTATTTCTGTTGGTAATAACTAATAAGCAACGAGTTTCTTGACAGAAGGGAAAAGAATAGAGTCGACCGGGACATATACAATTTAAAACAGTCGAAAGTGTGTTATGAATAATTTACATAATAATAATTTAATTAGCACAACTTAGTGGTTATAGGACGTAGGAAAAGTTGATCCACAGCTTTTTAACATGCCGCTTAAAATTAAGATTTTCTCTGCCACGTCTTTTCAACGAGGCCGATTCAGTATTTCTGCAAAATGAAGTGCCCTTATCGTTTGTCCCTCTCCTCCTCTCTAAGTTGATATTAAAGAACAGCGTAAACAATTCTTTATTGCAGCAGAAGTACAGAAGCAATGGATTCAAATTTAAACAAAATCTAGCATCATTCAAAATACATTTCTTTCGAAACAACAAAGCGCATCCTCGCTATCCTATCCTACTTACAAAGAGGTGTTGACACTTGAAGGCCAATGCCCCTGTATCGAAGATGCTTCCTACTTAACAGAGGAGATGATGCATCTCTCTAAGGGAACACGACTCACGGTGATTTGAGTACACCTGTAGTAAGCAACTTCAAGTATATGATACTATCAAAATACAAATAACAGCGCGTACTTCATTCCATCGTTGACAAGCATGTGGAGGCGCTTTATTCTAGCGTGTTCGGTTTTGCTTTTATCGACGATGGATTTCAAATGTGTGATCAGCTATCGTTGCAAAATTTGAAAGTGAACAAAATGTTTATGTTTTGCCGCTTGGAAAAAGCGAAGGCATTGAAGTACTTTGCCCTGAGTGGCGCATTGTCAAACATCTCTGACAAGAAATATTTCACGACTTACACGATTTAACAAGTCTAAAACAAACAAAACGATCGGTTTTGGTTAACGGTGGGATCATACGAGAATATGAGTGCTCCGACGACGACCAGAGCGCAAAAACCAATTTCAGTAATACATATTGTGAGCGGTAATGTTCGCCGAAAGTCGTATTTTTGGCTTCTGGCATTAAGATTAACGTAACTGAGTATTGCGAAAGAGTGCTGTCACGCTCATGCAAGACCCTGCACCGTCTCACAAAAATTAAGCCGAACCAAGATTGACTGAAAAACAACGTTCCGCACTTCATTCCAGCGCAACAATGTCTTGCCAATTCACCTAACGCATATCGAGGTTTAGCACTAAAAAATATGAAAGTACGACTTATTGGAAAGTGGGGAGTGGCTCAAAATACCATCAGTAGACCGCGATGCAATTCATTTATGGGCCGACTCAATGTCATAATCACGGCGAGAAGTGGCCATATCGGAAAATTTAGATTCTTGAAATAAAGTCATTACTCAAGAATGTGAATTTTACGATATTTTCAATTCCTAACGGTTCAGTTTCCGCAGGATGTAGGTCAATATACTTCGTTAGATGGGTTTATAAAGGGTCTTTCATTAAGCTTTGCCTATCTTTAAATTTAAATAAAACAAAGTGTGTGTGATATATCATCGAAATTTTTTATTCGTTTGAAACGCCTATTGGTGCCATTATGTATGGAATATAACATCGTTCAAATGTCCGCCATGGCTTCTCTGAGTGGCGCGCATGCGAAATATCAAATTTTCCATGACGCTGGTGCATAAATCGGGCTGAATTTGACCGATGGCATGGGTTATGTTGGCTTTGAGGGCTACTGTGGTTTGTGGCTTACTCGCATAGACCTGCGACTTCAGAAAACCCCACAAGAAAAAGTCTAACGGGGTCAAATCGCACGATCTCGGTGGCCAGTTCACATCACCTCCACGTGAGATGACCATGCGTTCGAATCGCTCGTGCAGAATTTCCAATGTGGCGTGAGCTGTGTGACACATAACGCCGTCCTGTTGAAACCACATGTCGTTGGTGTCCATATCATCCAATTCAAGCTAAAAGAAGTTGGTAATCATCGACCTATAGCGTTCGCCGTTGACGGTGATGTCTAAGAATCCAGCTCCTGAGTCAGTTGAATTTTGTATGGGTGCAGGCCCAAGTCACGAAGCCAAGTTGTGTTCTGCGAAAAGTCGAGTTCTTGTGAGCGACGCGAAATCGACTGTCTCGGATTCTCTTGCACACTCTCACAGACAGCGGTGATGTTTTCGGCAGATCTTGTGTTTCTTCGACGTACGGGTGTTGGTTTATCCACCACACTGCGAATAGTCCTCTCGGTAGAACGATTATGGCGACCATAAAATGGGCGAAGCGCGCAGAACGTTGTTCGAACAAAATACCCAATTTGATGAAAGTATTTCATCATTTATCCGCTATGTCCTCTATGGTGATTTGGCAAAAAAAACCGAATAAAAGACAGTCAATTGGACAGATGTAGCTTTAACAATATGGCCGCTATCAACTGTCAAAGTTTCGGAAGTCCTTATTGGAACACCCTGTAGGTTCAGTACTACCTCGCTAATTCGAACACTCGGTAAATCGAACGCTTCACTAATTCGAACACTTATTTTTTACATCAGATATCTAGCCAAAATTGGTGCTCTCTAATTCGAATTTTTTCCGTCGTTTCTTTGCTAAAAAGTTTTTGACTCCCAAGCAGAAATGCAAAATTTTGAGCGAAGTATACAAAGGAAATAGCGCCACATTTGTAGTATGTCAGTTTGACGTTAGAAAATCGACCGCTACGTACTACAAACATATTCGACCTTGAAAATGCCAACAAATGGGAAAAGCCTTGTTCATCTGGAGACTCGCAACAATATCGTCTTTGCATGATACTTTTACAAAAGGCTATGCAGTTTAATAGAATTTATAAAGAATGTCAAAATTTCAATGCTCGCAGGGGATGGATGCAAAAATTTGGGAAAACACACGGAGTGAGGATTTTGAAAAAAGCTGGCGAAAAACTATCTAGTGCTACAATCAAGTCGTCCCCTTCATCCTGGAATTTCGCCAAAAAAATTAAAGACATGCGTCTAACGAAAGACCAGATCTACAAAGCAGACGAAGCTGGCTTGTACTCTCGCTTACTTTCTGCCAAGGTACTAATATGTTCGTCCGAAAAAAATGTTCATGGACGAAAGGTTAGCAAGGAACGGCTAACCTTTTTAGCTTGCTGGTCATTGGGAAGTCAGCAAACCCAAGATTCTTCAAAAACATTAATAATCCTCTTATAAACAAGGCTGCTAAGAACGCATGGATGACAACAGAGATTTTTTGAAAATTTATTTCATAAAGTTTTCGTTCCTGAGGTACTGGTAAATTAGACTTTTCGTAATTTCGAGTTTATACGAACCAACGGCATGTCAAAAAAATTTTCAGATGGAAAAATATGTATCACGCCATTCAAAGCACTTGCAAAGTACGGATAGTGCTATTGTCTGGATGCACTTTCCCCCAAATTTAACAGCACTTCAGCCGATGGACCAAAACGTGATTAATTTGCCCAAATTATCGTACGAAAAGTTGCTACTTGAACCTACTCGTATAATTGCTTCCGAAGAAATCGATATTGCAAAATGTATCAAGTCGTTCAAACTAAGAATCGCATCGAGGAGTATCGAAAAATGTTGGACAAAAATAATGCCACGAGAGTCTGGGTGGGATGAAGAGGATGATTTACATCTTTCAACTCTTGGTCAACGGTTTCGTCAACAGGACGCTGGTGAATTTGCATTGGTACGTCTTTTAGTCCAAATCAGACCAGGTAATGAATTTATTGGCAATAAAGAAATCCGAGACTGGGTAGAGGATGCAGTATATGAAAGCCTTGACAACGAAAATGTATCCACTGACTTGGATAGCGATATAGAAGAAGTTCCTGAACCCCAAAGGCGGCGATCTTCACAACGTGAATCAATTACTGAATTACGAGTATCTTGTGGAACATGAACTTTCAACAATTCATATCGAACAACTCAATATTTGAAAACATGAAATCGTGCATAGTACCACGGATACAGTACTTTGAACTTTGAACTTTATTCCATCTTTTTCCAGACTTTTTTAAGCATTGAATTCTTTCCTTCTTGTTTAGACAAATAAATCGATTTTACTATTTAAAAAGCCGCTTCCACATCCGAAATAATTGAAATATAGACTACGAAAAAAGTATACAGAAATGGGAAACGGCTCGAATTAGGGTAGATCTATAATATTTCGAATTTATATTTACACTTGCGACGATAGTAAAGGGTCCTATTGTATTGTATAGTCTTTTGAGATCGCTCGACAGGTCAGGGGAACTGTCTCCTGGACGGGGACGTGAGACACTTACGAAGTTGATACGCAGCATATAACTAAAAATATTCAAACTGCAGCAAGACGCTCACACACCTCAGTTTCAAATCATAATTCCATCCGGACTCATGAGCCTGCGCCTATGACTTCATTCCTGCACAATAAATTCCCTTTTCTTTCATTGAAGTAGTCACTCTCTCACCAGCTTAACCGCCTTTTGGCTCCTTTGGAACAGTTCGAAATCACGTTCTGCATCAGTGGTTATAATTTTGATAAGAATCTCAACAATGCTGCCATTTTTCTTTATCCACACAACGAATTGCAATAACAACTGACACCACAAAACTTCCCACGCTAGCAGTTCACCACACGAAGTTTTGAAAAACAAGTTTCCCAAGTGCTGTGGAATTCTAATGATTTATCAAGAAAAACCAAAACTGCAAAAAGGAAATCATGCATTATTATGATAGATACAGTGCGGCAGCATAAAAATTATCCAGGAATTTATTTACGACCCACATCTAGAATGTACCCAAACACATAATTTTCAACTGCGTCAACGAAACGACTAGTACTCGCATCAACAGTTCAATTTTCACAATCCCTCTACTCATAAAAAGCTACTGTACTCGTAAATGCGAAATTCTGCGGATACGATATGAGTCGAGGAACGAGGAGGTAGTATTTCACCTCCTCCCTGTCCCATTAGAATAAATGACTAGCGCTTTGGATTTTCTTAATCTGAAAGAAACGGAAATACTACTCGCATACCCTGCGGCTGTGCTTTTGGCTGTAGCCAAGTGGCGGTGGCAGTGTGCCACTAGCTTTAACTTTAGTGCACGTATAAATCAATTAATGGGATTATGATACGCCAACAAGACGTTAAACATTTTTATCATGTCCATGAGGAAAGCTATGTAGCCTTGCATGTGCTGGATTGTGGATTTCGTAGATTTGTGCGGCCCAATGGTGTTAATTGAATTTGTGACAGGTGGATTCTATCGGTTAGGAATGCTAGAAACATTTGGATACGCAACAAACAACAAGCAACTAGCTGGACTAGCGCTGATAATTTGGTTCACAGTGGACTTTGAGATAATTACAATACTTGTATCATAGTTTAGACATAGTAACCTGGTTTGACTAGGTTGCAATGGAGTTATCTAGATTGTCGTGGGGAATTCATTTGCTTAAGTATCTAATGAGAGATGTAATTTTTGTTAATATCAGTAATTTTAAAGTCAGAACGAAAACATATGCAGGTGCAGATAGATTGATGCCTTGTGAAATGTGGAATTGGTTTAGAGACGGTGAAATCTTGGAGAAAAAACAATCAAACTTATAAACCACCCTAATTGCCAAGCATTCAAACTTGTTTGCGGCAAGCAACTAGATTAAGATCACCATGTTCTATATCCAGATCGGCCCTCTGGTTGTTAGTAAATCTTTTAGGAACTATCATTTAGATACATAGTGTTTTAAATTATACCTCCTATACGAATTTGTAGTATGAGTTTCCAAATCTCTCCGACACTTTAGTAGACGATTCCCAGAATGAAATCCCTTTAAAACTCAGCAAACAGCGTTGTTGGTAAGAGGTAGAAATATTATATCCCGTGTCCTGGTCGCCGATTTTAGAACGTATGTAACGGGTGGTCCAAATACAAGTTACTTTTTGAATCGTATGTTATTTTGACAGCTCTTTTCCGCTCGAAATCTTTAGCTGTCAGTCAGCATCATACCTCCGTAGAACGAAATGAATCGCTTAACGATTTCAATTTTGAAGTGCTCTGTTGCCCAGACGATGCGTTTATTGAAAATAAATTTTGGCCGAAATGAAGCACCCACTGCGCCTGCTGTGCGCAAGTTTGTGCAAAAAGTTAGCTGGCTTGTGAGACTGGCTTGCTTGCGTAGCTGTTGTGGCCAAGAGTGTTCCACACAACCCAGGAACATCGACTCACCATCGATTTCAACAACTCGACATTTCACGCAGCAGCCTGATGAGAATTTTGCACAAACATCTCGGATTATTCCTTTACAAAGTCCAATTGACTTAGCAATTGAAGGCAAACGACCATCTGCTACGTTATTGCTTCTCAGTTTAGACCTTACAGGAGCTCGAATTTGGCCAAAAAAGCTTTTTTGTATATTAACAAACAAAATCGCCACATCTGGAGATCGGAAAACCAGCACGTGATTGTTTTAGAAGCCAATGCATCCGCAGAGAGTGACAGTTTGGTGCGGATTTTGGAGTGGCGGCATCATTGGGCCTATTTATTTCGAAAATACTACTGGAAGCGCTATTTTGGTCAGCGGTGAGCGCTATAGGGCCATGATTACCGAATTTTTGTGGACTGAAATTGAAGACGAACGTTTGTTTCGGCACGATGGCGCGAAATGCCACACAACTCGGTAATCGTGTTATCTACTTCCTTAGCGATGTTGATTGGCGATCAGAAAAGAGATCGTTGATTAAGATTAAAAAAAGTTTCAAAGAAAGAACGGAGCCCTGGAGAATACCAGCATTTATTTCGTGAATATCAGACTTGAAGTCATCCAAGACGTCTTGAATTCAACGTTCCGAAAGGTAATTTCTAATTCATTGAAGAAGAGAGTCATCGATCCTCAAAGCCCACATTTTCGACAAAAGAGCCTGATGGCATACATTTCAAGTGCAACTATCTTACTTTCGCCAGATTGGTAAACGCTTTGGTTCCACATTTCGGTGAGACACGCCTGTGGACCAGTGGACCTGTTGCTACGAAAACCGTATTGCCGCTCATTGAGAGGTTTTCGTGTTTCAAGATATTTCCTGTGCGGACGGGTTATTAGCGTGCCCATAACCTTGGAGAGAGGGGGCGTAAATGCAATGGGTTTGTATGAGGAGAAAGAAGATTCGCCTTTTTTAAGGATGGCTGTTTTGCATCTGCTCGGAAAGAGTCCTAAAGAGTGGAATTAATGAAAAAGCTTACGCAGTGATTTTGCCAGTGTGGAAGAACACCTCTTCAGAAGAAGGGATCAGCGGATCTGTGTATATTATGATTTTTAAGTACTCTTGCTACTACATGAGTCTGAAAGTGGATTCTTCCCATTGAAGATTCGACGCACTCAAGTGTAGGCGGAGACAAAGCACAATGTGAAAGTGTTGAGCTCACCGCAGTAAGCAGACTGACAGCTGGAATGAGGCAGAATTTCTAATCTTTTTGACGAAGGATCAAAAATGTTTACTACCTTTGGAACATTGTAGTTCTTTTTGCCTCAGTTTTTGGTCGTATTGAAATTGCACATGCTTAAAAAAGACGTTGCAATCATTCCTGACTTGTGTGAGCTTTTTTCGGTTTTCTTTTTCGGGTTGGTTATGTAGGACCGAAAAAACGTTTCTCTAACCCTGACAGCCTCTTTACAGCTCGAGTCGTACCAAGTCTTTTCTTTTGGTTTGATATTCTTCATCCGATGAGGGATAAAGGATCTCATTCCAAAGAGATTAGTATCTGTGATCACATCAGCAGCGGCATCTACGTCGTTATCGAGGAAACGTAAATTCCTAAAATTCTAAATGTGTGCTCGGCATACGAGTAATTAGGTGATATGACACAATGGTCCGAGCAGCCTAGAGGATGAGAAGTTAAAAACAAGTCCAGGGTGTTGACGGTGTGACTATCAACGTCTGGTATTCGTGAGGGTTCATTTACAAGCTGGGTCAAGGTATTTTCCGCAGCGAAGATCTCAAACACACCGTCCTTCGGGTGTTTTCTGTCCAGAATGTCGAAGCCAACCAGAATTTTGTATATTGAAATCGTCCGTAGTAACGTATTGAGTATGAGGATGATACAGAGATACAGTCAGACAGCGAATCAAACCCGTATAGGTCGAATTGCTGTCCAGTTTTGGGTTTATTTGAATAATTTACTTACGGAGATGGAATTTTAACCACATCAAATTGAATTCCGGATTGGAACAGGTATTATACATTGCGGTGGAGCATGGTAAGCCATATCACTACACACGTAAATGGCGAGATCTCGGCACGAGAAGAATAATAACACTGGTTCGTGCTCATGTTATCTTAAATATGGATAATAATATTTACATCACTAAAACCAAGGGCCCAAGATCAGTTGAGTCAGCGCCGATGTGTCTGATCAGTTCCCCTAACTTCTTAGGCCGTCGTGCCTTCGAATTGTATCTCAAAACATTAGCAGTTTCTTATTGGATCAAGTTTGTAATGCTAAGAATGCGTGGAATGGTATATGGTTCTAACGTTTCTGGATTTCGGTGCTTTAGAGAAGGCTTTGGCGGGCAGGTAACGATTCTAAATGGACTTGTACTTTTATTGAACATAATGGGAGGAAGGCATACGATAGCTAACGTATTGAGTGAACTCTTCAAATTGTAATAGTAAAAGTCTACCACAACTAATTTCTGACAGTTGTTTCTTTTTATGAAAGTTTGACTAAAAAAATTGTAATGTCAGAAGAAACGCATACAATTTGGAAAAATATTAGGAGTTTCACGAGAAACTGTAACGCTTACCAATCGATTAAACTTTTGCCACACACAATGAAAATGTACGAGCGAGTTTTAGATAGTAACTAAACTCTATGGCAATCAATGCAGTCTTGGAGGAGGCCAATCGATCTACAATGCCTCTTCTTTCTTAACAACGTCGACAATTTCTTCAAACCATGCACGAATTTAAAGCGACTTTTATTCTTTCACGATGACCCAGGGCATCTTGGCGCTGGGTTTAAGACGAAATATCTGCATTGCCGTTTTGTCAAACCCTTTAGCACAAACTCTTAGTCTATTTGAAAGAAATTACCATTCCGAATTCTAAACTTATATACGGGCTGGGTCGGAAATGCCTATGAAAACTGCGAAAAATATGTTGCAATTCGAGTGACGATAAAATTTTTTAGAATAAGTAAGCTATCTGCAGTCCAATTTTTGATGATGCAGCAATGGGTGGTATCGACTTGGCCAATCCACATCCCAGAGAGATATGATACCTACGATTATGTTTGTAGAAAGTCGAATTGCCCAGCCCATTTCCTCCAATCGTATTTTCACCTAGCATCCAGATAGACCTCAGTAAATTTGATTTTAGAGTGTATTGAGGGAGGTCTAACACGTTGTTAGAAGTTTAAGTAAAGCATTTCAGCACACAATAGAATCATAAGATAGGATAGCTATTATTGTTGGGTAAGACTCTTTTCGGAAGCCTGGAAAATTATAACACTGTCCTAAAGCTGAAAGCGCATGGGAAGTTTTCAACTCGACATTCTAGTTAAAGACGCTAACTACTCGTATATAAAATAATATCCAGGTAGTACTTAACTTAGCAGAAACACAGATGAGGACAATTACGAGCTGACTAGTGCTTCTTCTTTTAAAGAGAACAAATTTCGTTTGAGGGCAACAATCATCATTTACGTCTGTAAACTGCCTACGCTTTAGGAGCAGCACAGTGACAATATCCGCATATGCATAATCGTTCAACTAGGGGTGTTAAAAGTGTAAAGGACACAACATACCAGTGTATACAAGAATCACTATTACCCTGTCACAAAACTAAGCCTGCAAATGAAGTGTTACACTTGCTAATCGCTGTTTCTTTGGCCTAAAAAGGCAATTGACTTAAAAGGCTTTATCAAGGAATACAAGAAGGCTCTATATTAGATCTTAATCTAGATTCTTCTCATGATTTTTGGTTCCGTTTGGGTTACCAGCCTTTGTAGGAAGAGATATTGTATAACAATGACATGGTCAGAAAAATGCACATCAGGTGCCTGAGATAGCTGGGACATATAGAACGAATGAATATTAACAGTATTCGATACCTGCACATAGGCACAAATTAGTAGAGGAAGACCTCGCCTTAAGCGGCTCGCACAAGTGGACGGGAACAACAGCCGTCTTGGAGTGAACAAATGGAGGCAGTTAATTAGGAGGCTTTAATTAAAGAAGGCCATTGGTTACGTTATATCTTACATAACTTTATTTCTCTTAATACATAGATCGGCGTATGACCCTAATGAGATCATTGAAAAGTGGAGGAATAGCTTGCAGCAACTGGGGACAATAGTGACGTGAAATTATCACGATTTGGAAAAAAGATTGTTATTGCCTAAGCAAAGCAGAGGAATTGAAAAGGGCGACGTAACCATAACCAAATTTGATGCAACTGACGTTTCTACGACTCCATCTTACTTCAGCCTAATAAGCTCCAGGCACTTTTTTTTATGGAACAGAGCACTCAGACAAAAACTAGTACATTGTACTGCGTGTACGTTTCATTTTACTGAAAATCAGCGTCAACTACGTGCAGTTTGATGCGAGCGTAGACCGGATACTGATAGAGACATTGCTCCGCGGTGCTTTTATCTCTCTTAGAACAAGCGTGGCAGGATGTATGTCATTTATGCCCAGCACACTTAGGTGCTTAGGAGTGTACTTAGAGTCAAGGATTTAACGTGAACACCTGTCCTGGAGACTTAATTTCACGGGATGCCCATACATCTATGGGAGCAATGATACGCCTTCCCATCGCTTGCCACTTTCCTGAGTACTAATTCGGAGCTATGTTGGGAGCACAAATTCCACCCTTGCTATGAGTCGAGGCCGATCTAAAACGTCTTGCTGCTCTTAGGGTCACAGCACCCTAAGAGCAACTCTACATTGGGTCAAACCAACAGGAAAACCGTTCCCGCTATGGTTTAACAACCACCACGACGCTCCCACAAGGGGGCCTACCTCTACAAGTTAGGCTCGGACAGAGATCCGGGGACTCCTGACTCCCACGGTATCGTGATTCTAGTCCTGGTAGAGATTACCGGTGGTCCTGCCGACAACAAAACCTATATCCGGCCGCTTATAGCTGGTCAAATCGTAGCCGTCATCTGAACACCGTTACGATAAGACCAATACTTAGCTCTGCCCCCGCTTTTTATTAGACAACATCATTGATGGGCGAAGGCTTGATAATTACTCCCCCCAGTGTAGTGTACAGTCTGAGGGACAGTGGTAAGGTTGCAGATCTCTTTCAGACGTCGCAAAGCATTCGTTTGATCAACCTGTAGAGTCAAGCCATCTGCAATTATGCTCATGTGAAACAGTTCTAACGCAGGTCTCGTCTGAGACCTGCCTAGCAAGTTTACCATTGATTTCGTTTCCCGTGACCTGGGACCAAAACTCAGCCTTCCGACTTCATTCAAAGAAGTCTTCCATTCCCGAACTAGCTTGATAGTCGTGAGAGGGCTTAAGAAGGCTTTAAACACTGCCCGCTTCCACGATTCTTCATAACATAGTTCATTGCCATCTCCATTTGCAGTGAAATCTAATGTTGTCGTCTCTCAAAACGACAGCAGGGCCTCTTCTTAGATCGATTTTGGAGCCATCGGTGAAAACCTGGCTGCAGCTTCTTCATCAGGTTGAGAGTGGAATATTGGCATCTCCGGTTGAAAGGACAGTAACTATAAGTCTATAGAAGAAGAGTATAACCACTATATAGTGTTTAGGTCTCTTACGAATAGCAAATGGTTTAGAGGAAGCCGAAGTTGTGACTTCCTTACTGAAGGTTTGGTAGGCCACAATCCTATGGCCCATGTCAGGGTTATCATCAGTTTATTCAGCCTCAACGTAGTCAACTCGAAATTGCTTTAAATACTCGACTCGAATTAATAATCGATTCATAGGCAGTTAAACTGCTTCGTAATTATACACTAGGCCACGGTTTGTTTTACCTGTAAAAAGAGTTTAAAAACGCAACCCTTCCAATTTGGAGCGCACTATTAAGAGTCTTAAGTCAAGGCGAATATTTGCAGTAATTTAGAGCTTTAACACACAAGGCCGTTGGGCAACCTAATGGCGTTAAATATCTTTTTTTTTTCTTTGGAAATACTTTTCTCAATACGAGTACTTCTATGGCTCGTTAAATCGTTCTAAACAAAGCGATTAACGATACTTAAAGCCACCATGAGCTGCTGTAAAACTGAGATATTATATTCTTCTTCCAAAAATAAACTATTTACCCTTCAAAAGAATTTCAAAACTCTCTAAATGTTCGTGAAAAAATAAATAAACACTGAGTGAGTGTTAGTATACGAGAAGTATTGTACATGTGTAGATACACATATGTGGATTCGAATGGATAGATGGTACGTTCTTGGCTTGGCGTTTGCTTTTCTTATGTTGCTGCTTATATTCGTAGTAATGAACTCCTGTCGTTGTTGCAACAGCAGAAGTGGCAGCACCAGCACCAGCACCAGCAATAGTTCCATCTCCGTGCTATGTGAAAAAAAAAAAAAAAAAAAAAAATCATTTTACACAAACGAGGCGGACCCAAAAGTAAACAACTTGAACGACATAGAGTTTTAAGAATTGTGGCACTCCGCTCCTGTTACACGACGAATGCTTCCATTACAAAATTAAATTTACCTCGACGTTGTTGCTGTTTGGTAGTTGGTTCTGCCTCCTTATGTATGTGCCGCCACCCGCTTCGCTACACCACTCACTTTGGCAACAAGTTCGACACCATTTTCGTCATATCATTGTTTATAAAGGAATTTTCATCTACAGTGAGAAAATTCCATTTCTGTCGTAGATATGTTAATTAACGCCTACCCGTTACCCTTCCTAGCTGCCAGCCTTATATCACGCGCTGCATTACTCAGACAGCATTAGCTGAGTGATGCAGCGCCACTAGTTATCGAGTAAACCCCCTCATGACACTCCGAATTGAAGTAAGTACTCGACATAGAGTTAACCGGGTACGTTGTGGCAATTGCCATTTGTGGAACTCAAATTGGGGGACTTGATGAGGTTGCGTCTATGTATAGATATGGAGCCATAGCCTGGTCGCACGGCAAGGTTGGTAGTACTAGCATACACGACATACGGATAGAATCTCATTGAGTTGTAAAATATCTAGTGCAGAATACGAATGGCTACTACAAACAAGCTCGTATAGCAACACTTTTAATTAATTGGCTCAAATTAAAGTGCGAAATTGAGAAATTTACCCTTGAGGTGAACAAATTTGCCGACACAATACTCCTCGTAGATAGGTTTTCTCAATCATGCGCAAGCAACCGAGATAGATACTCATATATGTACGAGCATATATCTACGTTCGATGATGTCTACTCGTACTTGTATCTCTCGGTTTGACATTGTGTACAAGGAAAGTTCGTTACATATTTAAAAAAAAAGAAAAAAAAAATCGAAACACACGAATGGAGTTTTTAACTTTGCAGTAGCATGCAACAAACTTGGGAATTATTGTTTCGATTCACACGATCTCCTCCGATGTACCGTAATAATGTTGTTAGACAAACTATGATAGAAAGAAGAAATTGTGTTTTGATGTTAAGTATCTGTAAGCATGCACTTTTTTATATTTGTAGTTGCCAGTTCTTGTTTTGACCAAGGGTATAATTTGCTTAAGTTTTCGATTAGAAAAGGACATGCCAGCTCTCAAGCTGGCGAATAAATTTCCAGTAGCATGGTGTGCCAACATATCTCGTCGCAAAAAAGACTGTCTAAGCCCATGGAAACAATTGGTATTTAGGTTAGGAGCAGCTAACCCAACCAAAACCATCAATTCTGTGATAAGAATCAGATCAGATAAGAACGTTAAGAAAACAAATTTAGATAAAACAACAACGGTGTGAGATATAAAATTGATTCTGGCTTTATTTTGAAGCTACGTTCATGCCATTATGTGTGGAATAGCACATCACTGAAATGGTCGCCTGGGCTTCGCTGGCAGAGCTTCAAGCGGTCACTTTGAGCATGTCGAATGTTGGCATCGAGCTCGTCCAAAGTGCTTGGTTTGTTAGCGTAGACTAAGGACTTGACGTAGCCCCAGAGAAAATAATCGAGCGGGGTCAAATCGCATGATCGCTGCGGCCAATTGATGAACGCTCACCGTGAGATGACTCAGTCGCCAAATTCCTCCTTCACATCTTCGAACGTTGCGTCGCCTGTATGGCATGTAGCGCCGTCTTGTTGGAACTACAGCTCGGATACCTAGATGTTGTCTAGCTCTGACCACATAAAGTCGGTTAACATCGCTCTATACCTGAGACCATTGACGGTAACCGTGTCTCCTTCCTCATTTCGAAAGAAATAAGGACCGATGATGCAGCCATGTAATAAACCGTATCAAACAGTCAATCAAGATGCACTGACGCTTGGCCGAACACTTGCGGATTGTGTTCCCTCCAAAAATGGGCTTCGTCCGGTCAGATGATTTTTTGACCAAAATCCGGGTCTCCGGTCAACATTTCCAGCGTCCAATTAGCGAACTGACGACGTTGTTTATGCGTCAGCACAATCTTATACGGGTTTAGGCCCAAATCCAAACCCAAAATAAGCCGGGTTGACTGTCTGACCATGTCCAATTCAGCTGATCGGCGTCGAATCGACATTCTGGGCCTTCTTCGATACTGGCCGCTACGGTGGCTATGTTTTCTTCACTTTGAACCAATCTCTGTCTGGTTGGTGGCTTAAGGTCCAAAAGTATGTACTCACGCTCAAACTTTTTCCCGGTGTAACGAATTACCTGCACACGGAAGCCATGATGGTGACAGAGCTCACTACGAAATTCACGTTGCGTATTTCCAACTGAGCTGGAGTTTCGATAGTTTTTAATAATTACCGCGCGTACGCCAAGCGCAAAATGATGCATGATGAAATCGCAAGCATTGTTGACTATTTTGACAGCTGGATGCCATTGGCAACTTTGACAGCTGCTTAAACATAACAATTGGAAAAACTATCATTTCTATTTGGTCACTCGTTACAAGTCACGAGGGTAGTTCCTGCGTCATCAGGCGGACACATAAAAGGTGAATCTTTTAAATGCAGTTTTTTTCAAAAATATTGTTATTATTATCATACAATAGAACCATTTTTTACATTTATTTTTTGAAGATTTTCGATGACGCGGTGGTCTTTGACCAATAACTCGAGTAATGTTGGCCTACAATTCCACATTCGTAGCCGGCTTATCCACGTAGACGTTGGACTCTACGTAGTCCTGAGAAAAAAAGTCTAGAGATGTGATGTCACATGATTTAGGCTGCTAATTCAATTCACCGGTCCAAAGCATGAAATGAACTTTTCACCGAATCAATTTCGCAATAAAGCCATGGTTACACAGGTTGTATGTTGAGTAGCGCCGTCTTGTTGGAACCAAATGTCGTCGAGACCACGAGCTTGAAGTTTTTCAAGAGCCCAACTACTGAAGCGGAGACGATTCGGAAGGTAGGCTGGCTTCAGTTCTCACACAAATTGAATTCTGCATGCTTCTAAACCAAGATAATCACGTAAAATACGACAAGTTGTTGCATATGCCAAAGCCAAGCTGTGAAAAAGGGCGCCGAATTGTTTCATCATGGTCATCGCGTACACCGTCGCTATATTTTCTTCACTACGTGCTAGATGTCTATTTGGTTGCGTATTATGCAATAATGAAAATCGGGTTTCAAACTTTTCGATGACATAGCGAATTGTGCGTCCGGTAGGTCAAATATGTTGCGTTTTACGCACCCGAAACACATTCTGTATAGAACGCTGATAATTTGTAGACGCTGTGCCAAACAATACATATCAAAAACACCATATCAGTGTGACGCGACGCATGCGTGATCTCTTCTGACATCCCTACTAGAAGAAATACCTCTGAAAGAATCACCCTTTAGTAGACGGTCAAGGGCCAAATGGTTTTGATCGAGGACGAATGAATAATTTCGAATCTTCCGCTCCCACTTTTGCACACGACGGATACGGCTTCTTCTTCACGGACATTAGGCTGACGCGTTGTTGCCGTTGCGTCATGTAGAAGAGTGTATGTGGTAATAAATCTATCCGACTCTTTGTCGATGATCTGTTTACTTGGGTGGCGCTTCAGTACGGGGTCAATTTGGGCCTCAACTTCAACTAGAACGCTCGTTCAACAACTGCCTCTAGTGTCGCATTTAAATTTCGTGCGCCACTTTAGATGAGGTCGCTCTTTGCTACACGGTCCCTCGGGGTTATATCCGAAGACACTTTATTCGGTGATTACGGGCCTGCCATATCAGACGTTGGATTCGTAGATGACTGAGTATACCGATGTTGACGTTGAAAATCCTCCTCATTATGCAAATGGCAACGAAAACCACACGCAGTACCTTTCTTTCGAATCGTGCTTCTTCGTCTGCTCTCAGCGCTATAAAGTAATACTGTTTGGACTTATGAGAGCGGGCCCTGCTATTCAATTGCCTCCCAACAAATTGTTACTGGCAAGACCAATTCTGCGTTGGTGTCGTTGCTGTTTGTAACAGCGAAGCCAAGGAAGACGAAGTTATAATTGCCAATGGTGACTTCCTGGTGTGCGTCCTTTTCTGCTGGCAGCATGTATTACACTTTGTTTTCCGCCTCAGTACTTACGAACGCTTCATTGACAGCTTTCACGTTTATGCAATCACATCAGTCTCATCCGCGTAGTTGTGCGGACTTATAAAGGGTCATACGTATACCTCTTCTTTTAGCCAGTAAGTTTTGTACACAACCTGACGAGCTTGGCAGCGATGTCAAAATTAGACATGGCGTTGTATAGTGCGTTCCTATGCTCGCTGTTATATGTTTTGACGTCGACAAATAGATGGTGAGTCTCAAATTGATCTAAAGTGGAGTTTTTAAATCTGAAACCGCATTGATGAACCAACCAGATTGTTCATGAATATTTCCAGACGGACTTGTAATACGGCAGAAAAGGTCTCCTTTTGGATCGGACAAAGGATGCTGAGATACCATGCTTCCGGTATGGTTTTCTCTGGCCATAACTTTCAGATGAGCTGGTGCATGTTCCCATCCAAACGATCTCCAACTGCTTTTAATAATTTAGCAGGCAGACCTTTAGACT